>PVIY010022981.1:0-39999 GCA_004026745.1 Myrmecophaga tridactyla | reverse complement strand
CCCCCTATTATTTATTTATTTTTAATCCATATGTTTTACTCATCTGTCCATAAGGTAGATAAAAGGAGCATCAGACACAAGGTTTTCACAATCACACAGTCACACTGCAAAAGCTATATCATTATACAGTCATCTTCAAGAAACATGGCTACTGGAACACAGCTCTACATTTTCAGGCACTTCCCTCCAGCCTCTCCATTATACCTTCACTAAAAAGGTGATATCTATATAATACGTAAGAATAACCTCCAGGATAACCCCTCGACTCTGGAATCTCTCAGCCATTGACAATTTATTTTGTCTCATTTCTCTCTTCTCCCTTTTGATCAAGAAGGTTTTCTCAATCCCTTGATCCTGAGTCCCAGCTCATTCTAGGATTTCTGTCCCGTGTTGCCAGGGAGGTTTATACCCCTAGGAGTCATGTCCCACTTAGAGAATGGGAGGGCAGTGAGTTCCTTTGCCATGTTGGCTAAGAAAGAGAGGCCACATTTGAGCAACAAAAGAGGTTCTCTGGGGGTGAGACTTAGGACTAATTTTAAGTTGGCCTAGCCTATCCTTTGTGGGGATAAATTTCATAGGAACATACCCCATGATTGAGGGCTTGGCCTATTAATTTGGTTGTCCCCACTGCTTCGCATGAATATCAGGAATTCTCCAAATGGGGAAGTTGAATTTTCTTCCTTTCTCACCATTCCCCCAAGGGGACTTTGCAAATACTTCTTTATTTACTGTTCAAATCATCCTGGGATTTATTGGGGCATCACACTAACCTGGACAAACCTACAATATCTCATGCCCTATTTAAGGTTCTATGTATTATGGTGTTCAATTAAGCTGTCCACATAAGTTATATTAGGAAATGCACCAGTCAAAATATAAATTTTGTACCAAATAAATATTTTTTACTTTAGTCTCACACATAAATTAAAGTTTTAAAATGTTAATTACCATCTATTTTCCACACCCTGCAGTATTGACATTCCTTTGTCTTCCTCATGCAAAAACATTTTTAAATTTGTACATTTTGTCACTATCAGTATACACTCTAGGCATTCCTAGATTATACCATCTCAGTCTTTATCATCTCTCTTTCCTTCTGGTTTCATATGTGCCCCCAGCCCTCCTCCCTTTCAGCTTCATTTGGTAGTAGCTGGTATCTTAACATTCTCTTTTAGACTTTCCGAAATGATAATCCAGTTGAATTGGTGAAATCTAATGAGAGGATTAATTCCCAACTTGTTCGAATTTCAGATGGCTTTGTTTGAAAATCTGAGTAGCTATTCAGCTTATTCTTGGGAACCTGTTATTTTCCTGGATGATGAAGACTTTTGAGGGCTTGACGGTGGTCTCTGGAGGTCTCACCTGTGACAAATAGCTGTTTCCCAGTCTGTGGATGGGTTACTTCAAGCTTCAGAAATATACACCCCTCAGTAAAACGTGTAGAGGAGATGTTTGTTTGCTGCTAGCACTTTATTTGAAAATGATTTTGAGGGGAAAGTTGAGATAACTTTGTTTCCTTTCAGATCAGAGTTCTATGTACTTAGTGTATTTGCCTTGACAGATTTTTCTTTTTCTCTAGCGTGGTTTCAGGATGTCCACCTGGACAGACTGTCTCTGTCCTTGCTCATGATGTTGGCTCTGGGCATGACTGTCAATATTGTTGATTGACCTTTAATTAATTTTTAAGCCAGCTCACCTATAATCCCAAGGCTGGCTGATGAAATTGCTACTTTTTACTTCAGGGTGATCTAGGAGATGATGATTCTTCCCTGTCCCATTTAACAAATGATGTTAAGCATTTGTTATGGACACACTCCCTTTGAGTGTGGTGCTGAGGGGCACCTGACGTGCCAGAAAACAAGCCAATATGTGACCAAGACTGTTAGTGCAATGGCTGAGGAATCAGGGAGTACAGAGGAGATAACATTTACACAGCTGTGTCCCACCAGAATCTCATTTAGGTCTTTGCATCATTTTGTACCTTTTGTACCTATAATATTACCCCATGAGAT
Organism: Myrmecophaga tridactyla; assembly: GCA_004026745.1. Taxonomy (NCBI): domain Eukaryota; kingdom Metazoa; phylum Chordata; class Mammalia; order Pilosa; family Myrmecophagidae; genus Myrmecophaga; species Myrmecophaga tridactyla. The sequence goes on along the minus strand of PVIY010022981.1, from coordinate 37,987 downwards.
GTGTATAATTAATTACATGGACTTTATCCACAAGGTCCACTCAGTGAAATACAAGATGTTTAGAACATATGTGATAGATTTCCTTTATCACTAAGAGTTATTGAGAATGTTTATTTCCATGTGTTAAGAATAATGCCTCCTCCTGGCTGATAGATAAGTGTTGTGACTAATTCTACTCTATAGGTTTAGATTCGGTAGATTTTGTGGAGTGGAATATTCAGATTGTTACCAGACTAAGGCCATAGATCCTTTTGCCTGAAGCGCTCAATAACCAATTCCTGAGACCCCGGGGTCTCATAGTAGAGACACATAGTAGGAGAGCAGATGGCCTAGCAGCCCAAAATCTGTCTCTCTGAGTTTAGGGGGTTCAAGGTTTTTAAGGATTTTAGCAAGGGGAGATGAGGTCATTTTTGGATAACAAGTCCAAAGCAGAGAAGGAAACAGTGTTACTATCATTTCATTAGGAGAACATAAATTGAAAGGAGGGGAGGCAGAGCTATGACTTCAGTACTCAAGGTGTAAAGCAAAAGGGAGACAAGTTATCTTCCACTAGCATGGTCTAGCTGATACAATTTATAAATGTCTAGGGCTGAAGCTAGTTAATGGCTGACTTCAAATTCTTCAGTAGTACAAGGGCCCTTTCCCTACAAGAAATGTCCAGATAAATAAGTAACAGCTCTTACAGCTACAAAGGCAGAAGATAAGGGCTTTTATAATCATTTCAAATATCAGGGCAGCTGAATTATAGTTTAGAGATTTCTGGTATTCCCCTGAATGTCTCCAACATTCCAGAAAGCAAAAAGGAATATGATTCAGTAATCAGAATCATCCCTTAAATCTTCATTTCTCAATTACAAGATTAGGACAGTAAACATTCGTAATAAAGATGATGTCTTTTTGGCAGTGTATCTAAGCATGGTACTTTTATAGGTTGTCTGCAGACCCCAGAAGCAGTACTTAAATGGCAAAAAAAAAAACACAAAGAACAGTGAGTCCTTGGCAAATTCTTGTGTGACTTTGGGAAAGTTATTTAATCTCTCTGAGCCTTACCACCGAATATGGAGAGTAATACCTACCTATGGGGATTTTGTGAGAATGAAGTGAGTTGGTACACATAAAATGGTTGGCATGGAGTACACTTTCTTAAAGAGGTTTTTTTATTTTTTTTAAATCTAGGTTAGACCTTATGAATTATTTTCCTTCATTAGTTCAGTTTTGTGTTGGTAGTTAGATTTTTCAATTTTGTCCATGGAAAATGTTTGTCAACCCAGATCTCTGGATGAACAGTAATAACACTCTTGAGGATTACAAATTAAGTTTTTGAGGATACAAAGTGGCACAGACCTGGCTTTGAATTCTAGTTCCAGTAGTTCTTACTTAACTGAAGTTTGTGGGGCAAGTTACTTAACTTCTCAAACCTCAGTTTTCTCACCTGTAAAAGGGTATAACAATCATGTCCACTGCATAGTGCTGCTGTGAAGATTACATGATAATAATACTTGTAAAGCACAGGACTTGGCACATACAAAGGGCCAAAAAAGTCTTGGCTCTTTTGCAATAGCTAAGGTAGCTGCGGGAGTGTCCTTCCCTGGAGGTTCTGGGGGAAGCACAGCCCTGAAGACCTCAGAGCCTGGCGAGAACATTGGATTGGTGAATCCAAAGGAAAGTCTCCTCAGGCTCCCAGGCTCACCATGTAGGATTCTTGTTCCTGAAGGCACACTTTATCAGTTTCTTATGGCTACCGTCACAAATTACCACAAACTTGGCTTAAAGCAACAGAAATTGATTCTCTCACAGCCCTGCAGCCAGAAGTCTGTCATCAAGGGTGTTGTCAGGGCTCAGCTTCCTCCAAAGCCTCCAGGGTTAGGCTCTGTTCCTGGCCTCTTCTGCCTCTGGGGTCTGTCTCCCTGCCTTCACCTGCAGTTCCCTCACTCCAATCTCCCCTCTGTCTTCACATGACCACCTCTGTGTCTATCAGCTCTCCCCTGTGAGTGTCTTCTGAGGACACTCATCCTAGGATTTAGGGTCCCCTCAAATACTCCAGGATAATCGCTTTGTCTCAAGATGCCTAATTTTAATTTTATCTGCTAAGATTCTGTTTCCAAATAAGTTCACATTCAGGCGGTCCAGGAAATAGGACATGGACATATCCTTTGGGGAGGCCTCCATTCACCCCACTACACAGGTCAATGATTGCTTTTCTAGCAGCCAGCCAAGTTCCTGTTTTTTAGCATATGTTGAGGATGGGCACAATATCTGATAAGGGTATTTTTCCAGTGGGGTGAGTGATTATCAGCAAGATTTCTCAACTTGGTGTTTCAAGGGTGTCTCCATGCTTTTGAAGTTAATGACCCAATCTTACGTCCTGCTGAAGCCTCTCAGGCTTTCCCTGAGGTAGGTCACTGGCCGCTTTCATAAGGTTTTCTTCTCTTTCAGATTGCTGATCTACAGCTTCACAAACTGGATGAACTGGACTGTCTGATTCAGGGCCTGCTTTACGTCGATTCTGTTGGCTTCAATGGCAAGCCAGAATGTTACTATTTTGAAAATCCCACAAACCCTGAATTGTGTCAAAAAAAGCCGTACTGCCTTGATAATCCATACCCTATGTTGCTGGTTAACATGGGCTCAGGTGTCAGCATTCTAGCAGTGTACTCCAAGGACAACTATAAAAGAGTTACAGGGACCAGGTAAACGTGCTTCCACTAGGAGATCTTTTTTGTACTTAATCCAGGCTTCTTCCTTGATGACCTATAGAAGGTTATTTACATTGAATACATTTTTTAAAGAAAGGCCTTGTCCTTCTTAGTCAGCCAAAAAAAGATTTATTGGATGATATACTGAAAGAGTAAAGGATTGTTTTGCATAAAGATGCAAAACTCATAGTCTTTCCCGTGCTGGAGATCGTGGTCAGGTTGAGGAAAGGTTGTACACATCAGAAGCTTGCCAACAAGGCCATACATAATAAATGCCAAATGAATGACAAGGACAATTAGTACAGTAGAATCCAGATGAAAGATCATTGGGATGGTCAGAGAGGGCTTCAGAAGAAGCCTTCTTTTGGAGTCTCTTTGATGCCTGGCACAGTGCTGGGTGATAAAAGGCGCTCCCTAAAAGGATGAGTTGGTTGACATGAATATGACGTTCCAACAGAAAACCAAACTGAGTTTACCAAGAATGCTTTTTATTGTCAGGTAAGCGCTCCAACTGAAAGCACCTCACGGGATTTCAGGGTGCAATGGAGAGGAACTTAGCCCCATGACCACAGTTGAACCACTTTGGTTTTTAGTACATACCTACCTCAGTGCCAACCTAGGGGCCAATGGGCTCCAGCTTCCTGTTAATAGGGGTTCAACTTGGGAAAAGGGACTGGGGGCAGGAATCCTTGGGAAATTCTAGCGTAAATAAAATTAAACAGGTTTTCTTTACTGTAGAACTTTTCAAAACTTTTCCAATGAGCATGTGATTTGTCAGTTTCTCAGAGGAGGACTTGGTAAGAAGCATTTCTCCAACTTACTAGACCACAGAACCCATTTTTGGAGGAAGAACTTAAGGAACTAGTACCACGTGCAATGTGCTTTGGGACATGCTGCTAAAGCCATTGTCTTTTATAGAGGAAGACATACTGTAACTTCTCAGGCTTCAGTATTGTCATTTGTGCCATGAAGGGGGTTGTTTCTTAGATTGGTTTTTTTTTCTTTTCCAGTGCTGAAATTTTTCAGTACTACTCTCCCATTAGGAGGAAAACAATATATTTCCATAACTGTGATGGATCTACTTAAATCAGTGGTTCTTCACTGAGTGGGGAGAGGGACAGATTTAGTCCCCTAGGGAATGTTTGGCACTGTCTGGAGACATTTTTTGATTGTCACAACTGGGGGTCAGCTGCTACTGACATCTGGTGGGCAATAGGCCGGGGATACTGCTAAACATCCTAGAATGCACAGGACAGCCTACCACAACAAAGAGTTATCTAGCCCCAAATGTCAATAATGCTGCTCTTGAAAAACCCTGGCATAAATATATACATACACACACATTCTGACTGAACCCCACTTGTGTCCAGAGTACAGACTTTTTGTAAGTTAATTGCCACCAGGTGTACATTTCTTCCTAAGAATATGGAACTAAGCTTTCTTGCTCACACAGGAATCAAAACTGACCCCATGGCTTCATTAGGACACTCAGGAGTATCAGAGACAAATGAGTAGTTCAACTGAGTGGGCTGTACTCGAGAGTGATATGAAAGTACACTTTTTGAGAAACTATAGGCTTGCCCCCTAAAGGATTAATTGAATTGCTAATGTGAGTCCTAAGGTAACAACAAGCTAAACATTTTCCACAATTAGAGAAGTTTACAGTTTTGAATCTTGATTGACACATAAATTCATGAACTGCATCACAGGTACACTTACTTTCTCAAACTTGTATATTGCAGAGAACTGGGTCATGTTCTTAAGTAGCTGCTTATGAGCTAATTGTGGTGTTTGGCTTCTAATAACACATTTACTAATGCCTATAGCTACTAGTTGTTGGTTAATGCTCATTAATGACCAGTGCTTTGTCCTCCTCACCAAATCATGTTTGGATGTATAAGATTCCCTATAAAAGGGCATTGGCTCTCCCTTCGACCACTAGTTTTGGAAATGTGCTCCAGGGAGCCTGAAGGTAAATAGAGAGCCCTTTCAAGGAGTGCCATAAGTGTGGGGGGAGAGGGAGACCTCTGTGGGGCTCCAGATCCTACATGTCCAACCAGAGCCTGTCTGCCAAAGGTCTCTTTTGATCCAAGTTAGAAAGCCACTGACATAGACTATTATGGTCAGCCGTGAACATTGGTGTGTGGGACACACTTTGGGAATGCTGATTTATTTAAGCAAATAGCGTTAGTTTTATTGCTACTCCTATAGTGAGACCAAAAGTTGTAGCCCCAGGTTTTTTGTTATGGTATTATACCCTATTTCCCCATTAAATATTTTTATTTTTAGGAAACCACATCATTGCAGAATAGCAGTTTTCTTGTATAAATGTGTGACTTTAAATGATTCATTTTAGTCTTGTCATTTTATTGCATCCCAGATTGGGTAGCAACCTTTTTGTTTTTTCCTCTGGTAATAAAACTCCAGTTCTATTATAGAAGTTAAGAAAGACTAGGGCTTTACAGTTGATATTGCTAGAATGTGTAGTCTATTAAAAGAGTAGTGTAGAGATTTTGAAACTTCAGTGGAAGTAACAGTACAACTTATTTCACCATTTTACAATCTTTATTAAAAGCATGCACACTCAGTAATTAAAGGTTTCTTCTAATACTTCCTAAAATCTCTCACTACAAGATTGCTTTTAGAAAAATAGTATTCAAGAGCTGTTTTCAGCAATATGTTTTTGCCTCTGATTTACTCAGGGTCTTACTATGCATCTTCTGAAATGAACAGATGTATCTGGTTGTGAGTGAGGGACCCACTTGATTAAATAATGGCTAGCAGGTTGAGGATATTAATAAAGTGCTAGAAGACTTTTGGCTCTTCTGAGACTGCATTCTTTCTTCCTAGCTGAAATGTGCCGGCTGTGCAAATGCATGCTCTTTTCCCCCATTCAGCTCCATTCCTTTGTTTGGAACCACCTGTCATTTTCCAGTCATGCAAAGTGCTTGACCCTGTTCACTCATACCAGTACATTAGTCGATGAGTTGCCTTCTTTCTAAGTCAGCCAATGTCTTCAGTTGCCTATGTTTGGACAGGTTGCTCAACACCTTAATTCATATGAATACCTGCTGTTCAAAAAAGGTTGTTAGTGTGGGTGAAAGGTATTTAGAAGCTAGAAACTTGAGCAAAGACTTTTTAAAAATATACACACAGAACACAACAAATTCCCATGGCATACAAATGAAAAACACACTAGCTTTGCAGTTCTATTGAAACTGACAATGTAGCATGAAATGCCCTGTTAAATGAAAATAAAGTTAAACTTTCTTAGAGGAAAGCCCAAATTTATACTGTGACTGAGTTGTCAAGGCGATAAAGTACATAGAGCTCTGGGTTACCTCATGGCCTGTATCCTACAGTTTGGGTAGCTACTGTTGGTGGTGTTTGGCTACATAATTTTCCCATGAGAGCCCATAATTTCAACCAAGTATGGATTTTTATAGGATTTGCAATTTAGGGAAATCTTTCAGTTAGCTTTGTTTAGATGAGTCTTAAACAGCCATGTGTTTGTCTACAATCTGGTACCTTCTCATTAACAGTTATAACAGTAAATGTAGTTTACTACATTTTTCTATTTTCAAATGTAAAATTAAAAATAACCTTTATACCACCTTGAATTTTTTCTTAAAATTAAAAACCAGTACCCAAATACAGGGTTCCCAGAGCTAGCAGCTCTTTGTGGCTTTAGAACAAACTGGCAGGAGCAGCTCTCCTGTGTATACTCTGCTATATGATAAATAAAGAGACAAACCCAGGTCCATAGCTTTAGGAAGGAGCTGCTTTGCCAGGCAGGAGTTCATTGGTGATAGCTTCATTCCAAATCTTCTTCTCTTTCTATCAAATAACTTTGATAGTGATAACTTTACTGAGTTCATTCTCAACTACCATAATAAGTTTCTAATTTTAGTTTCAAAATTATCTTAAAGAAAATTTCCCCCAAATATTTGAAAGCTTTAAAATATATATAATTTCAAGCATTAGAACCATTTTTATGACCTTTGTTATTACCTTATGAATCTTGGGTAGTAAGTAAAATATTGATAGCTTTTTTCAGAGTCTACTAGAAAAAAATCCTATTATCAGACGGATCCCTGGTTTTCTTCCAGAAATGCCCAAGGAGGTTAAATGATGTTATTTCTTCTGGAGAAGCAAGGTCAGGTGAAAGATACAGCTTTGGAAGTGGAGATTCCTGGCAGAGTCCTAGGTCAGTTTTGTCGTCAGAGGGGTTGGTCCCAAAGTTGTGAACTATGTTTCATGTATACACAATTTCTTTTCTCATTACTTGTATTCAGCTGCAGGTAGCTTTTTATTTTATTTTATTTTATTTTATTTTATTTTATTTTATTTTATTTTATTTTATTTTATTTTATTTTTTGAGTGTGTGTGTGTGGTTTTTATTATTTGCAGGTAGTTTTTAGTAGCAGTCATATCTCTGGTTATTTGCTGTTCAAAGACTACCCAAAAAGGAGACAACAAATTGGCCCTATTTGTAGGTGGGAAGAGTGAAGGACTTAGGTTAGCAGCTAGTTGAAGGTCTCACAACAGAAATCAGTGAGAGTCTTTCTCTGGCATGGGTTTGGACCTCAACTTAGGGGCAAGTTTTCCTTAGTATTTATTTGTTTTTAGTTTCTGCCCTGTTTCCACCCTAAAGCTCTTTGCACCGTAGCGCTTTAATTCAAGCCCTCCTTTGTTCTTCTTCTCTTGTTTTTATTAACCCTTATTAATGGTCTTGATGTGGCTGGGGACTTGGATGGGCATATCTTAAAATAAAATTTAAAAATAAACCTTATTGTTCCTTCAGTCTTGGAGGTGGAACATTCCTAGGTCTATGTTGCTTGCTGACTGGTTGTGAGACCTTTGAAGAAGCTCTGGAAATGGCAGCTAAAGGCGACAGCACCAATGTTGATAAGCTGGTGAAGGACATTTATGGAGGAGACTATGAACGATTTGGTCTTCAAGGATCTGCTGTAGCATCAAGGTAGAGCCTAAGTAGCGAGGGGCAGTAGTGATTAAGCACAAGGAAATCTCTCTGCCCTGGCCATTCATTCAGTTCTTTTTTAAAACATCAACTTACCAGCCTGGTGCAAGTAGCTATAGAGTTGGAACTCAAACTTGATCTCCTGCCTTTCGTGAAACACTGAGATGATTCACTCTTGGAGCTTGTGCTTAAAATAGGGCAACTTTGAAAGAAGGTTCTGAAAAACTGCAACAGTTTCCTCTGTTCAGTTCTTGACCAGATTTCTAGAGACATTTTTTTTTCCCCCATCAATAGCCATGCTATTTTGTCCCTACCGAGAAAAGAGCAGCCAACCATTCATATCGTAATCCTCTCTGTTTATAATCATGGTTGTCAAATCTGGTCATTTGAGTTTGAACAGAATTATTCATAGAACTTTTCCACAGTACTTTGATGGAAGGATGGGCCTGCCTATGGATGCCTTGAACACTCTCGCTCATATTTTCCAACATAGCTTTGGCAACATGATGAGTAAAGAAAAGCGAGAATCCATCAGCAAGGAAGACCTCGCCCGAGCCACTTTGGTCACCATCACCAACAACATTGGTTCCATTGCTCGGATGTGTGCATTGAATGAGGTAAGGCCCCAACCCAGGGAACCTATCCATATGCATCATCTTTGGCAGTACAGTCACTGTTGACCCTTACGAAACTACAGATCCTTGGGAAACTTGCCTTTCATTGGCAGGTAGAGCATGAGGGGTGGGATGTGGGGGTGGCAGGAGGAGGGAGGAATGTGCTTTATTTTTATGTAGGCACTGGATGATAAATAAAATATCCAACTATGGAAACAGGGTCAAATTAACAACCTGCGCCATATCCTTTCCACCCCTTATTATTGCCACGTGCCTATGAAGTGAGGAGAGGCTCTTTGCACATAGTTGGTCTCTGTATCCTTGCAAATAATTGCAGGTAAAATGCAATTCCTAGCAGTGTTGCCCATTTTAGTAGCAGAAATACTATGGGAAAATCCCCTTGTTCCATTTAGGGTTTTCGATATTCTCTCTGCTTTCAGCTTCTTTACAGTGTTGCCTTGTGGCATGGAGTTCAAGCAGCATTGTACAGGGCTATCAAAGCATTGAGAGCTTGCTACAGCCGAGGCCAGCCAGAACCCCCGGAACAAGAAGGGGCGGAGCTAGTGTCAGCCAGTTCTGTTAACATGTTTTGAAACATTGCAAAATTCCTTTGGAAAAAAATGGAACGCTTTTCTGAAATACAAGGCATGCAAAGTAGAACCCCTCTCTTCCTGAGGCATGTTAGGAAGACACAAGAGAGGGGTTGGAGCCTGGAATAGGTAATAGAAGAGTAAGAACCGCAGTGGTATCAGTAGAGTTAGCTTTTGTTTAATTTAATTTTTAATAGAAATATAACGTACATAGAGAAAAAGGCTCAAATCCTAAGTGTACAACTTGATGAATTTTCACACACACCTCTGTATAGGAAGAAATAGTGCATAATGGGTACTTCAGAAACCCCTTTGTAGCTGGTCCCAATAGTGGACTAGTTAAGCAGGTATGAGGTTGTGTGGCAGGCAGGTGTTATCCTGGGGTTATAAAAGCCAAGGATTGAAAAATGTGTTCCTGGCCAGTGGATCAGTGTCATCACTTTTTGAAAGTTGAAAGTCCCCATTTCAGATAGAGTTTAAATGCAAGGCTGACATTCAGATGGAGGGATGGTTTTGCCAGGGATGAATGTATTTCAGAGATGTGCTTTTCAAAGTCTGCATTTGTCATGGGACTCACTGCAACAGAGTTTATTTTTTGACATTAATCTTTAAAGAGTGTTTTTCCAAGTGGCCAAACAAGCACCAAGCCTGTTATATGTGTAGTTGGCTGTACTTACGGACTCTCAGAGGTCATTTAGATAGTAACATCCCCCACCCTATAAGGGCAATAGATGCCCTTTCCCCTACTTTCCGCAGAGCTGGCTTTGGCCTTGCACTTCTGGCTGCAGTGAGCCAACAGGTCTTTTTACAGGTATTGTAATCACTTTTTTTTTTTCCTGCATGGGCAGGCACCGGGAATCGAACCTGGGTCTTTGGCATGGCAGGCAGGAACTCTGCCTGCTGAGGCACTGTGGCCTGCCCATATTGTAATCACTTTAGAGGGAGGACAACTGACTTTATTTTTTCACTTTTGACGTGAAAAAATCATTTCAATACAACCTGTGGTGGGAATATGGAAGTGTAGCTGTTTGAAAGTGCAGTATGTTATACGGTGGTTTGAGTAATTATTTAAATGATTAGTGGAATTGAATAAACAAGGAGACTCAATAAACAAGGAGACTCACTGATGATTGCCTTGGGGAAAAGGCTCCATGAGATGTGGGCTGGAGTTCCCGTGGGGTCATTCCGGTGGAGTTCCAGTGAGCACACCAGGAACAGTCCCCTCATAGTTCCCCGAGAGGGCATGACATGGTCTTTAGTCAGTGCTTTCTTCTCTGGAGTCACTGATTTGAGAATCTTTGATTTAGCACTTGAGAGACAGACACAACATTTACTGACTCTAAAATATTTGAACTGTGATGACTAGAATGCTGTGAATTGCTTCTTCATCAATTTTAAATTCTTTTATTTCATTTTGTTTCAAATACATAATATACAGACACAAAATATACAGTTCAAAAGACACCAGATGGGTATACAGGCAAATGTGTCACCACTTCTAACTCTGCCCCTCACTGTTAACCTCATAAGAGACAGCCAATGTTTTTAGTTCTTTGGTTTTATGCTATTTTATATATATATATATATATATATATATATATATATATATATATATATATATATATATATATATATATCCTTCCATAGGAAGCAATTTCTACATACTATTCTTTTTTGTTAATAGCAGCAAAATTGAGGCATAATTCATATGCCACACAAATCACCTTGTACATAATAACTCTCCTCCATCATGCTTTGTTCATTTATCAATTTTTTACTATGAAAATTGTTAAATTTATATAAGGGAAAGGGAATAGTATGGAGAATCTCCATATATCCATCCACCTAAATTTAACAGTCATCAAGACTTTGATATGCGTGCTTTCTCTGTTTTCTCCCTCCTCCCTCTGCTCCTTTCTCCCCCTCCTCTCTTTTTTGCTAAAGCATTAGAAAACATTATATCCATCTACCCTGCACACTTCAATATACACCTCTTGCCTTTTTCTTTTTTGTATTAATGCTATATCTTGAAACTGTTCATATCAATATATCTAGAACTGCTTCATTTTTAATGGCCATTTAGCTCCTCTCCTAGAGATTTGCTGTTCTTTATTTGAGCAAATATTTCAGTATTTTTAATCTTTTGCTATTATTTTAAAATCTGAGGGGTGGGGGTGGGGGTGTGAGGGTAGTTCAGTGGTAGAATTCTCACCTGCCATGGGGGAGACCCAGGCTTGATTCCCAGCCCGTGCACTTCCCAAACAAACAAAGTAACCAACAAAAACAAACAAAAAATTCAACAAATGGTGCTGCAATAACAGAATATTTACATGGAAAAAGTTTGAAATGTGACCCCGCCATACAGCATACAAAGAAAAAATCTGCTGTTTATAAGAGTACAAGTTTCTTTACAGAGGGTTATCAGACTTCTTTTAGTATAATTTTTTTTTCTGGTAAAAAATATGTATCATAAAATTTGCCATTTTAACTATTTTAAGTGAATTCAGTGGTATCAAACTTTTTGGCATTTTCCAATCTAATAGGTAAAAAATGTCATCTTATTTTTATTTTAATTAACATTTTCTTATAAGTGAATTGGAGCATTTTTTCATATATTTCATAACTGTTGTTATTTCCCCCTTTGGCCATGTGTGAACTATTAATACTGTCCATCTATTTTTCTGTTGGATTGTTGGTCTTTTTTTTCCTTATTGATTTTGTAGAACTTCTTTACTAATTAGGTTTTTAACCATTTTATGTGATATGTACTGCAAATATTTTCTGTTTGTTGCTTTCCCTTTGGATCTGAAATATAATAATGTTTTCTTTAATGAATTCTGAGCATCATACTATTTCTAGTTCGATGTTATTTTTTTTAATCTCCCATGTTTTTTTATTCTAATATCTTTTTATTTTATTTATTTTTTAATTTACATCTTTTACCCACCTGGAATTTATCTGAAGTAAAGAATGGTTATCAGCTTTTAATGCTACTTCTCCCATTTCTTCTGACTTTCTACCAGGATTACACAAGACTTGGGCCTTGAGCAAGTCCTATGTTAGGCTCCCTTGCTTTGGGGGAAAGGTCAAACCTTCTACATTTAATTAAATGCCTCTTTAATGTGTGTTTCTTTCTTTGAATGTTGCTTGCTACCTCTTACTCTGGGCAGTTTGTGGCTACAGTTCTTTCTTGTGGAAATTTACTAAAATCACACCCCCCCCCACTCCTCCACCCATAGAAAATTTTCACAGTGGCTAATAGGCTGATGAACATGCATTGGTAAAACTTGAGACAGTTAAAAGGTGATGTTCCCAGACCCTGATTACTCTTGATAGACTGAGCAGAAAAGAATGCCAGCTTCAAAGACTCTCCTTCCCTTTGATATGAGTGACCATAGCAACTGGCTCTTTCAACTGATAGCTGAGCTCAGTTTTAAGCTTAAGGAATATCTGGGGAAGTGGGGAAGACAAGTGCAGTAGAGCTCAAAGCTGACGGGATTTGAAGTAATGTCCACATGGTAGTTCAGAATGCAAATCCATGACCATGACTTGACAAATATAAGTTAATACTGCAATTTTAAGAGATGTTTTAAAAGAAAAGTTTTAGGTTTATAGAAAAATTGTGCAGAAAATGCAGTTCACATATTACCTCCCCCCTCTGCCCCACCAGTTGCCCCTATAATTAACATCTTGCATTAGTGTGGTACATTTGTTATAATTGATGAACCAATATTGATATATTTTATTGTTAACTGAAGTCCATAGTTTGCCTTAAGGTTCACTCTTTGTGGATACAGTTCTATGAATTTTGAAGAATGCATAATGACATATATTCATCATTACAGGATCACACAGAATAGTTTCTCTACCCTAAATTTGTCCTGGGTTCCACTTACTGTTCCCTTTTCTCCTTCCTGAACTCCTGGCAACCACTGATCTTTTTACTGTCTCTAGTATAAATTAGTTTTTGTTACCATGTTTTACCCATAGGTTGCTGAAACAAGATGTTCTACCATAAATCCTAAGGGCAGAGACAGAGTGTTGTTTATTTTTATATTCCCAGTGTTTGACCCAGAGTAGCTCCAGAGCAAACTCATGAGATGGGTAAAATGATACTGTGGCCAGTCTTATCAATGATAATATTTACAAGTTAGGTATAATAATATTTTATAGTTAGAAGTTTGGGGGATTGAAGGGATGAACAAACAAATTTAGAACTCCTGTTACAATTTTGTATATGGGTATTAGGAGTTGAATTTTAGTCAGCCTTAAGACCACCTAACATAATATTTTAAACAGGCCAAATATCAGTCTCTGCCCCACCCAACAAAAATCTCACCCTCTTGTTCTTGTAGAATGTACTATGAAATTTGACTTCATCTTAGAAGTGCTGAAATAATTTGCACTAGAAAAGAAAAGAGAAGTCATTGTGCAAGGTCCTAGGCATAGTGTCATATGGAAACTTGGGTCTTTGCTAAATGCTATTTTATACCATGGCTCTTTTTCTTTCTTTTCATTTTCCCCCCAGAACATTGACAGAGTTGTGTTTGTCGGAAATTTTCTCAGAATCAATATGGTCTCTATGAAGCTGCTAGCATATGCAATGGATTTTTGGTCCAAAGGACAGCTAAAAGCTCTATTTTTGGAACACGAGGTAGGTTGAGCTTGCATGGGCTTAATTTGTCCTATGTGGAGTGTATTTTGGGTTGTCAAATATATGAGTGGGTCATCTTAGTTTGAAGATTGGTCAAATAGAAAATCTTGCCATTTTTACTTTGCATTTCCACAAAGGAGAAGGAAGAACTATGTATAACATGGTAGGTTGCCTTTTTAAATAACAACCAGGACTGTTAGTTGGTAAATTTTTAAAAATCAGTTAAAATGGATAATCATTTTTAAAATCTTGCTACTTTAACCATTTTATTTCAACTTACAATGTATAAATGTGCATTCATTCACCAATCTTGTGATATAGAACTAAGGCCTATTTTTGAGCATGGATTCTGCTGATTGGAATTCTGCCGTTGTCAATCATTAGCCAGTGACAAATATTATGGGCCTTCTTTGATTTCTAGTTTGCTTCTTAATGTGAATGTAGAAATTAAATATACTTAGGAAGCAATTTGGTTGCAGAATCCTTTTAGATTTCTCTACCATCCTTTATGCTGTGGCATCTATACCTAAGTAGAGAGCATGTTTTGGACTACCTTCTAATATTTTTCAAGCATTTAACTTGAATTTTCGTAGAAAGAACTATTCTTTTTGCACTTATTTTCTTAATGGTTTATATGATCTAGAATGAAATTACATCATTATGTTAACAACAAAACTCTTTTTGAGGATAAAACATAGCTGACTCTTGGTAAGCAAACAACTCAACTGATAAGGGGCTGAAGTGTCTGGGCTACTGAGAGGAGCCACCAGGCTTGAGAGGTCAGTGTGCCTGGCCAGTTGCCAGTCTTTTTATAGAGGAGATGGAGAATATTGGGTCATTTGAAAAGTCCTTTATATGAGGTTTCTGCAACCATATGAATCAGAGGTTCTTTTCACCTCCTCTGACACCCCCTTGAGAATCAATGCTGTGGAGAACCAGTATTTATCATGTAAGATTATCTAATCCCTTGGGTTTATTGTAGCAGAAAGAACATTGAAGAACTCTTGTTATAAATTTCAACTGTAATGAATAACTGCTCATCTCCAAACTGAATTATTTATTTGAAAATTTATTAAAGCATTTATAAGCTGTTTAGAGCAATCTATGCTAATATTTTGTTTTATTAAAGCATATAAAACAATAGGAACCTAAATACCAAATAGGTAAGGCCCAATGATAGACATTAATACTAAAGAGAGTCTGCTTGATTTTTTTTTAAGCAAGCATAAGCCATGAAATGACAGCTTTTTTTTTTTTTTCCTTTTGTTTTGGGGGAATGGTTCCCAGAACACTCACTCTCCTTTCCCTCAATCAGAGAAGCTCCCTTTTCTAAAAAAAATTTTTATTGTATAATATAACATATATACAAAGCAAAGAAAGAAAAAAGCAGTAGTTTTCAAAGCACTCTTCAATAAGTAGTTACAGGACAGATCCCAGAGTCTGTCATGGGCTACCATACAATCCTCTCATATTTTTTCTTCTAGCTGCTCTAGAATATTGGAGGTTAGAAGGAATAAATATTATTTTATCATCACAATTGACTTTTTTTTCTTTTTGTGAAAAATAACGTAAATACAAAAAAGCAATAAATTTCAAAGCACATCACCACATTAGTTGTGGAACAGATTTCAGAGTTTGGTATGGGTTACAATTCCACAATTTTGGGTTTTTACTTCTAGCTGCTCTAAGACACTGGAGACTAAAAGAGATATCAGTTTAGTGATTCAGCAATCATACTTATTTGTTAAACCCTAACTTCTCTGTATAACTCCACCATCACCTTTGAGCTTTGTGGGCTATGGCTATTCTAACTTTTTCATGTTGGAAGGGGCTGTTAATAATATGTAGGGAGATGGAACTAGTGTTCTAGAGAGGCTGGGCTCTCTAGGTTTTAGGACTTATCTGGTCCTGGGACCCATCTGGAGGTTGTAGGTTTCTGGGAAGTTACCTTAGTGCATTGAACCTTTGTAGAATCTTATATATTGCCCTAGGTGTTCTTTAGGATTGGCTGGAATGGTTTTGGTTGGGGTTTGGAAGTTATGATAGGTAGCAAGGTCTAACTGAAGTTTGCATAAGAGTGACCTCCAGAGTAGCCTCTCAATTCTATTTGAACTCTCTCAGCCATTGTTACCTTATTTGTTACACTTCTTTTCCCCTTTTTATCAGGATAGCATTGTTGATCCCATGGCACTAGGGTCAGACTCATTCCTGGGAGTCATCTCCCATGCATCCAGGGAGACATTCACCCATGGAGTCATATCCCATGTAGAGGGGAGGGCAGTGATTTCATTTGCAGAGTTGGGCTTAGAGAGACTGAGGCCACCTTTGAGCAACGAAAGAGGTCCTCCAGAAAGAAGTAACTCTTAGGCATACCTATAGGTAGGCTAAGCTTCTCTGCTACATACATAAGTTTCAAAAGAGCAAGCCCTTAAGGTCAAGGCCTTGTCCGATTGATTTGGGTGTTCCTAGAGTTTTACACTGGGGTTTCCTTGGTGGTAAAGTTTGAAGCTCCCTTTTTATTTGCTTATTTGTAGACTTTTGTTTGTAAAAAATAAAAGCACCTCAGCTTTTAAAAAAATAACTGAAAAGGAAAAACAAAAGGAAAATCATTGCTCTAGCTCAGAAAGAGTTGCCATATTTAGCAATAAAAAAAAAAAAAAGTAGGGCTCACAATTATTTTATCTGCCATTTATCTACATTTTAGCTGTCAACTCCCTCAAATCCAGATCCTCTTAGACTAATGTTGCAAAAGAAGCCTGGAAATGGTCAGGGATTAAAAACATCTACAAGGCCATATAGTAATTAGTAAGTGGTAAAATAGGAAATAAGATCCAACATTCATGGGAAACTCATTTCTCTAGATAAAAATATCTTCCTCTGTATCACTTTGGTGCTAGGCTAAATTTAGGTTTAGTTTTTTATCACAACTCAGTCTTTATAGTCAGTGAAAGTGGAACATTTTTATAATCATTGCTTTTCCTTGAAAAATTCTCTATATTCATAAATTCACTCTGGCTTACATAGGCCCTACCAAAGGGCACTACGGGGGGAGAACTTTTGAAAGGAGCTGATGTGGTAGCTTTCTAGTGGCTTGCCCTGGACTTAGGAGTCCGCACTCACTCAGCCTCTCATTAATTCAATTAATATTATTGAGCATCTCCTAAGAGAAGTCATCTAGTTTAGCATTTGAGGTTAATAATAGTATTTTTCTCATAAGGTTGTTGTGAAGAGTACATGAGTAACCCCATGCAAAGCACTTAGAACAATTCCTGGCATATTTGTGGGGGCTCAATAAATGTTACTTGTCGTCATCATCATCAGCATCATAATCATCATCAAGAGCAGCAGCAGCAATAGCAGCAGCAGGGGAGTGCAAAGGTGGTTCAGCGGTAGAATTCTTCCCAGCCATGCAGGAGACCTGGGTTCGATTCCCAGTCCATGCACTTCCCAAACAGACAAAAATTCAACAAATGATGCGCAATAACGGGATACTCATGTGGAAAAATAATGAAATGGGACCCCACCATACAGCATACCAAAAAAGGAGCAGCAGCAAAGATCCTGCCAGGTGGTGTCCTGACACATTCCCACCCATTTCTGCGGGGATTGCTGAGTCAGGCAAATACCAGAGGAGCAGAGTCTCCTGCTTTCTAGAATCCAGGTTCTCTAAAAATTTCTACTTTTTTCAGTTCCTTTCACTTTCACAAAAACTTGGGCTTTTATTCCACAGATGAGCAAAGGGAAACACGGGCTGACTTAAATGCCTTGCAAGGTCTAAGGGGAAGCCTGAGGGCCTTTTCAGAGAGATACAGTTCTGAGGTCAGGCAGACTCGGGGTTGAGCCCTGGCCCAAGTCATTTGACCCAGAAAAGTTAATTTACTTTATTACCTCCATTTCTCATCTGTGAAATGGAGGTAATAATATGAATTTCGTCTCTGCAAGGATTAAAATGAAATAATAGTAACAATACCCAGCATTTAGACAGCACATACTCTATCGACATTACATATGTTGACTTATTTCATGTTTATAAATCAGTAGTTGTTCAATAAACTGTGTTATTATTCTACAGAATTTCACGTCAATGATTCTTTGTTTTAAATTTCTCTTATCTGTAGCATTGGAGAACAGCATTCCTAGAATTACTAAAAATGAAAGATATTTATGTAAGATTCAGAGATAACTGTACCATGTTTCCATTGTTTTTGTAGGGTTATTTTGGTGCTGTTGGGGCACTGCTGGAACTGTTCAAAATGACTGATGAGCAGTAGTGGAAAGAGCTTCGTGTGAGAACTAAGAACTGAGAACTGCTGCTGGAGAAGGTGAAAGCTACTATGGGGATGGAAGCTAAGCCATTAATGACAGTGAACCTGCTGGATTTGTAAATAATTTAAATTCCTTCTAGCTGATCTTTTACTCTTGGGTTTTGAGCTTATAATTCAAAATGGGGAATACAAGAGTTTTTCTGTATACTGTATTTTTTAAAAAAAAATTTGTGTGGCGTGGCCAAAACTATCAATTTTATGCATTAACTTTGAAAATTTGTCTGCTGTTTAAGAAGGACCTGAAATATAAGAGCTGTTAATTTTTCTTCTGGGGTTTACTGATCAGTGTGGTAATTTTAACTTCATTTAGTAATTACTCTAGGAGATTTTACCTTTACTTATAATTTTCATGACGTTTCATGATTTGCTGTTGGTTTCAAATGAAACTACAAATCTGGCATATTTTACTGTGAACACGTTTTGTTTGTTGCTTACTTTTTTTGTCATTTTTCTGTTTGAATGTCATATGAAAAAAGAGATCCCTTTCCCCCATTTCTGTCCTTGGGTGATTTCTCCTACTCTACCAATCCAAAATGCTTATTTTTTTAAATGTAATTGTTCATATTAATCAAGGTGCTGACCAATTCAATACAAAGTTAGGCATGAGATCTAAATCTCTCAGAAGAAGAGAAGACTCTGGATGTGTTAATGAATTTAATGATTCTGGCAAAAGTTGAAAATCATGCAATTTTGTCTTATTCTTCATGAATTTACAGTGTTCTGTTGAATTTATTTTGTGTTAGCTTATGTTGGATTGAAATGTTTTATGATGAAATGGCCTCATCCATGCACAACAAATGAATGGCAGACAATCCTTGTGCAGGAGGTTTTTAATTTATGGTAGAAATCTCTCAGTAGATAATTGCTCACATTGGAAGATTTAGTGGAAATCATGGATTGAGGTGTGAGGCAGTAAGAGGGATTTGTTTTGTACATGTATGTACCTAGGAGCTTTGTCACAAGGCATCTTATAAATAACAATGTTAAGGTTTTGTCATTGTTAATATTTAAACTAAAACTTGCATTTCGATCCAGTTTCTAAAATTAAAAATCGAATTTGCAATACTGATCTATATTTTTTCTTTTTGAAAGACTCCATTGGGATTGATGGGTAATGTCCAAATGAGGGTCTTGTATGAATAATAGAAAATCATGAGATCTTATCCTTTAGAACAAATTGATCTTTTGGATTGAGTGTATTGTTGAAAGGAATTTTTGAAGGGCAGTACAATTGCTCCATGATGAATCTTTCCTTTCTGCCTTCTAAGCACCATCTTTAACTTCCATATCTTCAAGTCTTGAAGAAGTTGATGCTAATTGAAATATTCACTTGTCTGGTTGAAATAAAGCCTGTTTCTGTTGTGATGTTTTTAGTGTGTATGTGATTTTCATTTCTTAATTCTCGTGTTAACTGCTTTGTACCATAGAATGACTGTGTGTTATGTTTTTGCTATTCTGCATTTCATAATTTGAGGCTTTCACACAAGTGCGGTAAGATCTAAAACTCGGTGTCTTCATTTGAAGTTGTAGCTCTATGCAGGATGTCATATAGCTTTATTGTTTGTAATTCAACAACTCCTTAATACCAAGATATAGTTGGTAATTCTGTAGTTTCAAAATATTATGTTTGGTACAGTCACCACAAATCAGTTTTATCAAGTATTGCCTGGCTTAAAAAACTCCAAGCAACCCCAAAGTGTTCTTGAAAAAGATAAGTGTAAATGTCTACATATTATCTATAGTTAGTGCCTTTTGATTAGTGTCTTCTACCATCCTTAATCCTAACCTTCAGGAAATAGTAGACCTTGGGTCATGGTTCTGCAGAGGAAATCATGGGAAGTTAGTGTGACTATATATATTTTTTTAATTATAAATTAGGCTACATATATAGTCTGTTTTTTACAAAGAGGAGCTTGTAGCCTGAAGGCTTTTGCATTTTCTATGAATTACAAAAATTTTCCTTAGATTAGATATCACAAAGGAACTTAGCAAGACTAGAGAATTTGTATCTTGTGTATCTGAAGTCAGGAAGTTCGGGTGGATCAGAGTGTGACTTTATAGGGTGAGAAGCTCAGGTTTGGATTCCAGCTTAGCCATTTTCCTAGTGGAGCAGGCAGGATGCTAAATCTCTTATACATGAATGAGGCAAATAATAGATTTTCTTTCACATTTAAAGGGCTCAAGGACTGACACATAGTAAATATTTTATTGATGTTGGCTATAATGAAAAAAATAGATGTTTTAAACTAATTTGTTAAATCAGTGATTCCCAATCTGGGCAACCCATTTTAGCATGGAAATATTTCACAGATCTCCATATGCTAGTACATGTTCACTGTTCCTCACCCATAATTCCAAAATCCCAAACTCAAATTTGTCTTAATAATTTACTTGGTAGCAAAACCTGACTTGAACACCATTTTTCACACATAGCAGGATTTTTTACATATTTGTTGCAGAGCTATTACTGCATTTGGTTTGTTAAATAGTGAGCAATTCTGAATTCTGAAATACATCTGGCCCTAAGAGTTTCACATGAAAGGACTGTGGAAATAGGTTTTATTTTCTTCAGCTTATTTAGTATATATGGATTCAGTGTCCCTTTGTTGGGAACTGCTGTTACAGGTTATATAGGACACTCCACATTCATTCAGTCCTATAAGGAATATTAAGACTTACTTTGTTCCAGGAGAAAGCTGAGGTGACTGAGTGGAGTGGGATATAGCCCCTGCCATCCAGTGAAGGAAGACAGACTTATCAAACCAACACATGTAATAAAGCATCACAGGTGACATTCATTCATTCATTTATTCATAAATATTTATAGCAGTGAGTAAAACAAAGATCTGTCTTCACAGAGCTTACATTCTAGAAGAGAAGATCTTACTAAAGATAGAATGTAATGTTATCTACTAATCAGTATTACAAAGAAAATATAAGTCAGGGCAAGGCGTTAGAGAGGGAACAGTTCTATTTAGAACTTTAGTTGGAGTGATCAAAGACCACCTCCCTTAGGAGGTAGCCTTTGAGCAGAAAACCCAATGAAGTTAGGATTTATACTATGCAAATAGCTTGGAGAAAATTCTTCACTCCTGGCAAATGGGAATGGAGGTTTGGATGAACTACAACAGGGCTGGTGTGTCTGGCGTGAACAAAGGAAAGAGCCGAGGGCAATGCAGTTTTAGGGGTAGCGTGACCCAGGTCCTAAAAGAAGTCTGGAAGCAGAAGTAGTAGGAATCGGTGCTTTTTCTGGGGTGGGATGCTAGAACAGGCTTCATAGGATCTTAAGCAATGAGTAGGGACCTACCAAGTGGACCAGAATGGGAGGGCCTCCCAAGTAGAGGGGGAAGAAGGAGCAGAAGCACTGAGGAAGAAAGAGCCTGGCTTATTCAGAGAATGGGAAGCTGTTTGCCTCTGCTGGAGCCTAGTTAGTGAGAAAGAAACCAGATGCTGGGAGAGGTGAAACCTGCCAGATTTTGGAAGGACTCATATTCCATGCTAAAGAATTTGGATTTTTGTGTAGTCAGTGTGGAGCCGTTGAAGAGTTTCAAGTTAAGGGAAAGTAGAATTAATCTAGCTTCAAAGTGATAAATAGACCCAAATGTCCTTTTGAGGTAAGAAACGAGTAAATCAGTTACTGTGCTTTTGAATACATAATACCACTCCATTATCATGCTGATTTAATTTTCCCTTTTGTGCCAAACCTCACGAAGTAGCTGCTTAGTGGACTATGTTTTTCTGTAACTGAGATGGTCATATAAACTCTTGAGAATTTTTCCAGAGGACAAAGCTACTAATAGCAACAACTCTACTGTAATTCCGTTCTGTGGGCAGGAAGGTCTCAACACAGTGATCACTGTAAGCTGTTTTACTGGGGAGAATTGTTTGAAGAGAAGGCACCTTTCCTTCCAGTGATCAGAAGATGACCCCGAATTTGTGAGGAAGATTTTAATTAATGAGTATTGTCTACTGGGTCTGCCAAGTGCTCATTCATTCACTCTTCATCCATTTAATTTTTGCGTGTAGTCTGGGACGCATTTGGAGGCATTCAGGATATATCTGTGAACAAGACAGCAAGGTTTCACTGGGCTTACATTCTGGAGAAGGAGGTAGACATTAAGCATATAAACCAATAGGTAAGAAAATACCAGACAGTAATAAATACTATAATGGAAAGAAACAGGATGATATGATAGAAAGGGCAGGGACTTCCTTAAACAGTTGGTCGTGAAATGAAAATATGAATAAGTCGTGGCCTCTGCTTTTGATTAATGACCTTCAGGTGCACCTTGCATTCATTCTTACTACCTCAAGGAAAATGAAAGACATTTTTGAAAAACGGCTAGCCAATTCATTTTCTTTTTTATTTTGCTTACTACATTTTCATTCATGTGTGAATTTAAAATAAGTATCAATTTAAAAATACATATTTTTTCCTACTAATATCAATTTTAAAATACATGTTTTTTTCCTACTTCTTTTCATGGAACAAAATTATTTGAACTGTTCAGTTGAATCTTCCTTATCAATGCCTTTGTCATCACCAGAGTCATTTCATAGTTACCAAAGTATGTCATGTTTGAGGAACAGCATGTTTTGAATCTATATGTGATGTTGACACTGTATTTTTTTTAAACTTCAAGAACTTCTTCTCACAATGAGCCCAGTTGTTTATCTCATTCTTCAGAAAACATATTTTGGTAATTGCCACAGCGTAACCATTTATGTAGAGCTTTTTAAAGTGAACTTTAAAAGGCTAGTTTACAAGTATTCATCACTTGCAATACAAAAATAAAAAGAAAATTTATGTTAAAAGTCTTTGCCTTCTTTTTTTACTCACTGTATCAGATAAACACTAAAGAGAGGTATTTTCAGTTAATGTCTTTGACAAACACATCTCAGTCAGTCAGCAGAGTTGCGTTTTCTTTTTAAATTTAAGTATTTTTTAATTAAAAAGTTTTATATGTATATAACTTAGAGTGAAATAATAGTTCCACAAGACTAACAATGAAAAATACAGTACCCAGGTTTTCTCTTTTTTTTTTTATATGTCATTTTGAGCACAGTAGCATCTAAGAAAGAGTAGGACTATGGGAGGAAAAAATTTTTTGATTACTTGCATGTCAAAAATTTTCCAAAAAATTCTACTTCCATACCCAATCAATAGTTCAGCAAATATAGAATTTTAGTTAGCTATCAGTTTTCCTTATAATTCTGAAAGCACGGCCCTATTATTGCCAGGCTTACAGTGTTGCTATGAAAAAGCCTGTTCTCGTTTGCTAGCTGCCAGAATGCAATATACCAGGGACAGAATGGCTTTTTAAAAGGGGAATTTAATAAGTTGCTAGTTTACAGTTCTAAGGCCAAGAAAATTACAAGTCTATAGAAATGTCCAATCAAAGGCATCCAGGGAAAGATACCTTGGTTCAAGAAGGCCGAACCTCTCAGGTGAGAAGGCACATGGCAAACACAGTCACAGTTTCTCTCTCGGCTGGAAAGGCATGTGGCTGAGCAAGGCGTCATCTGCTAGCTTCTTCTCCTGGCTTCCTGTTTCATGAAGCTCCCTGGGAGGCGCTTTCCTTCTTCATCTCCAAAGGTCGCTGGCTTTGGGGCTCTCTGCTTCTTGTGGCTATGTCGTTTTTCTCTGCTCTCTCTGAATCTCTCATTCTCCAAAATGTTTCCTCTTTTATAGGACTTCAGAAACTAATCAAGACCCACAGAAATGGGTGGAGACACGCCTCTATCTAATCCATTTTAACAACCACTCTTGATTAAATCACATCTCCAGGGAGATGATCTATTACAGTTTCAAGCATACAATACTAAATAGGGATTAGAAGAAACAACTGCCTTTACAAAATGGGATTAGGATTAAAACATGGCTTTTCTAGGGTATATACATCATTTCAAACCAGCACAAAGCCTAATGCTTTTTCTGGAAGTTTTTAGAAACTTCTTAACTTATAGTTTCAGCTCCAACATGCAAAGGTTTAGAAATTTTTTGTGTCCTTAAAGCAAGAAAAAAAAAACTGAACAAAATCAGTGATTTTCCTTGGATACATCAAAGAATTGAGGTCATGGGGCAAACCACCACCCAAAAATTTTAAGAGATAGGCAAATACAGAGAATCACAGCCAAGATCAGCTTACTCAGAACAATGCCAATGAAACCGTAAACTGGAAGGAATACTTAAATAGTAATTTTGACAAATTGCTGGAGGCTAAGTATGGACTTGTTTAAGAGTGAGAAATTCCTGGAAGCTTCAGTCTTAGATCATTCCCCACCAGGTTCTTAAGGATGAGCCTCTCAAAGGAGGAAGGGAAAAGTAATCATTCTTAAGTACTTTTAAAGCATTCTCCTTAACAAAGATCTGCAAGTATTTCATGGTACTCTAGTTACATTGAGGTTTTCTTAAATTGGAAGGTCAAGTTTAATGTAGAACTCTTAGAAATTAAAACATGGAATGAAGGAACTATCAGGAAAAAATAAATTAAGTGGGAAACAGCTATTTTAACCGATCATAATCTTGACACATCTGATATCCAGTTCTTGGAAAATGTTGGAAACAACGAGGAAGCAGATGATCCTTTCCTCCAGGAAATGGACGGCTTGGAGCTGTAGGATAAGAATGATCCAAACTACCATCCTGCTGACTCAGAGGGTGACTTGCCCCACCAATGAACCCATCTGCAGAGAGGCTTGATGCACAAAGCATCTGTGGCTATGCTGAAAGGGTTTTGATTTTCCTTTCTTTTTTCTAATAAAAAATAGTTTTCAAGAGAATATTCTTCTGATAATTTTCATCATTGAACTTAATAAACCAATTTTCAAGTTTAAAAAAAATTAAAAAGCTACAGCTCACAGCTAGTGGCTACCATACTGGACAGTGCAGACCTATGGTGCATATTAATGCAGTGTTTTGGGCTCCACTTCAAACCTATGGTATTGGAATTCTCAGGGAATGTGTATGCCTTAGAGCAGTACCTTGAGCTGGGTAATTAGACTTTTAAAAAAACCTTTATTACTTTAATTTCAAACAGCAGTGTATAAAGTACAAAAGGTGAAGTACAATTCTCTGTTTCCTTTCCCTTATCCCACTCCTACATACACCTCCAGTACATCTTCTATTTCTATTCATATGTAATTTTCCTTATTTTTAAAATGGCATTATGCTATACAATAATCTCAATGAACATATATTGTGAATATCTTTCAATGATAGCACTTGAAGTCCATGTCTTCCTTTTTTTTTGGTTGGGTAATATCCATTTTTATGGATGTGCCATATTTATTTTACCAGTTCCTTTTTAATAGACAATTATTGTTTGAGGTTTTTGCTATAACAAACATTGTTGTAGTAGGATAGATTTGTAAGTTTGTCTACACACACGTGTGTGGATATCTATGGGATAAATTCCTAAAGGTGGGCTTGCTAATTCTTGGAGGTACATACAATTTTTTGACAGTTACTGCAACATTGCCCTTCCAAAAGTACAAATCTACACATCATAAATTATTTAAATAGTGCCTACTTCCCAACATTCTTACCCAAACTAGGTATTATCAATCCTGTTCATCTTTGCCAATTTTATAGGTGAAAAATGTTATCTCATTTTAAGGCAGCTAGAAATAATTGGGCCCTTTTTGTATTAGAGTTTTCCTTCTCTAGTCTCCCTCCCATTCAGTTCATGAAGCTTGCTTTTGCTATATTAACTAGATTTGGCACCTAAAGAATTTATTCCATGTTCCATAGTGAGGCAAATGGTCCATGTCATATTCTTGTGGTAGGAGTCCTTAAATTTTAAAATAATGCTTTCTATTAACAATCCAAGTTTATTTACCCTGAATTATTAAATATTTCATAACATGTTTTAAAACTATGTTTTCTAGCATTTATATTGTGTGTGTGTATCTACATATCTGTGTACATGTGGTATATTGGGGAAGAGGCATATCCCAAGTTGATCCTACAAGTAATGAATCTAGTGTACATATTAATAGAGTATTTTTTTAATTCAGTACTTGTATAGTTTTTCAAACATCAAATTATTTTAAATGTAGGCCAAGAGCATTTTTATATTAAATCCCACAAGTGTGTAGGTTGGAATTAGGTAAGTTAAATGCCATTGTAAATTTTAAGCAGGAAGTATTCTTCTTAACACTTTGATTACTATTTGTATTGGATTTATAAATTTCTAAATGAGCAGTCACTCTTCTGACTGTCAGTTCATGCACCAGCCTCAATATTGGATTTATCAAGTAGTTATTTATGCAATGTTTAGACAGACAAAATGAAATGGAGGTGTGAGGCAATTATGTGTAGATCACACGCACGCAATATTAAGCAACTACAGAGAAAATGGTTCTGGGCAATTGAGTTGTGTTGGTTCTACCCTGAACATTTGCAGTCTAATTTGACCCTGGTTGGCTGTGGCAGTCACGTGGGGGTCGTTATTTAACCATGAGGACTATCTCAGAGCAATGCAATGTAGGAATCCCTGTCCATTATAAAGCTTGGTCTCAGGGAACCTTAAGACCCATTATGTCTGGAGCATAATCTGTTTTAAAGGCCATAAAGATATACCAAGATATAACCCTATTTGGATATAGGAAATTAACCTGTTTAAACTGACATACAATATTAAGATTTGGGTTTTAAAAAGAAATAACATACTGTACGTATTTTCATACTGTATGTATTGAAAAAATGTCAAGCAAATTTTCAACACACTGGCACATAAACTTTAAGATGTAGTGATTAATTCATTCCATAATGTTAATTATTGATTAATTACTACTTGTGTTTTAGTGTCAGCTGTTATTTATCGAAAGCAATGGCTGAGTCTTACATTTCAATTCAAGAGAAGGTAAGAGGTAAATTGCAAAACTGTGCTGAAGTGAAGACTATGTTTGGGAAGTAGAAATTACACATACAGATTTCAACTTCATTCTGATTCTTTAATTCCCAAATAAATGTTGAACAACTAATTAATCAGTAAGGAGGGTGCCAAGCTATAAGCCTCCTTTGAACTCAAAGGTTTTGACTGGGCACTGGAAAGAGAGGGGTGTCTTGGGGCAGAAATGACCTTTAAGATCTTCCTGAACCCTGAGCTTCTGAATTCTAAGAATGGAGCATTGAGCCTGCCCTTACAAATTTGCCACATGGGAATAAAAGGTGTTTGTATGAAAAAAAGTTCACAAAAATAAAAATGACAGCTCTGGTGGATTAAGTTTATGTGCTTGGCACTCCAGATGTATAATCTCATTTAATCCACCCAAACAATGAATGAGGTAGAGAGTCTTATCTTAACAAGAGAGAAGATTGAGGCTCAGAGCGGTATAGTCATTCCCAAGAGTAACCAAGAACACCAAAATGGACATTAAGGAAAGTCAAGCTTCTTTGGGACCAAATGATCCAGAGATTCGTTTCTTTTCCCCAAAATGGGTTGTCTTCATGTCTGAATGTATAATTATCACTCCTATATTAATTTTGTTGAAATGTCTGCATTTCATGCTCAGCCCCCAAATTTCACATTGGCTGCTCCGAGGTTCTACCTCAAGTGCCTTCCTCTTATTACTAGTTAATGTTCACTTTTCTCTATATGACCTTCTTGCTTTTTCCATTCATCATATTAAGTAATATTTCCACCATACTCGACCCAACTATTAATGCTAGATGTGTACATACTGTAGTGCTTATAAAACAAAACAAACAAGACTTATTGACTAAACTTCTATGTGGTTAAAAAAACATAAATTCCTTCTCATCCAGGAAAAAAATATTTGACTCTATAGAATACTGTCATTGTGAAGATCCATGCCAAATTATTTTTGAAAAATGAATGATTATTGATTACTGTATTGATTTTCTTTATTCTGATTTGAAATACATGATATTCTCTTTTATTTAATAACTTGCTTTTCTTAGCTCTGATGTTCCTTTTGAAATTTTCTATCTCATGAAACTAGTTTGTCTTGATGTTATTTATTTCCTTACTTGTCAATTGTTATATGTTGGGGAGGAGAGTTTGGAAATAATGTTATTCGACTTTTAGCAAGTATTTCTTATTATATTAAAATAGTTTTAAGGGTTATATAATGGGTTTCAATGAATAAAAATGCTTTCGAGAGCTAATTAATATTTTAACGGCCTATCGTTTTGATATGATTATAATTTGTATTTTAAAGAGCCTATTGAATTTGTTTTGTCCCTAGACAAAGGCAGTTAAAAAAAAATCAATATTCTCAGCAGTAAAATTGCTGAAATAATCTCAGCATCTCAGATGTCAGATGGCTTTTATTCCCAGAATGTCTGGGAGTGGGACCCCAGAATGTATTTTAAGAAACCTCCCCAGATGATTCTCAAACACTTAAAATTTGGGAATTGCTGCCTTAAAGGTTCCACTACTGTCAGCATTAAAAAGCATATCCCTGAGACTTCTGGGAAGATGGCAGAATAGGATAGGCTGAGTTCACCCCTGCTGCGTGGAATATCTAGAGAAGTGACAGCAGTTCCAGGGTACAAGTGACCAGAGAGGGACTTCTACATTATATAGGGAGGACCTGCATAAAGAAAAAGTGGAGAATTACAATTGAGAGGACTGGGTGAGTGTACGCACAGGCTGGAACGGGAGCTGAAGGAACTCTGCTCTCCCACACTCCCACTGCACCACGTGTCAGCTTGAGAGATCTTGCCTCCCAGCTGGGAGCCCCTGTGGGGACCCCAGGAGCCAGCAGGCTTGGTTTACCTAAGCACAGCGACCTTGCTGCAGGCGCACAGTGCCAACCCCCGACCCCTGAGGCACGCTGCTGTTGTCACATGGTTTTGGCTGAGACTGGGGAGACACCCATGGGAGCAGGGGGAACACAGAGCAGAGCCCATCTGACAACTGGCCAGTGAAAGACACCTCCTGGATCCCCCTGCTTTTAACCTTTTTCCAAGGAGGCCCGGATGCTCACAGCGTGAATGGGTGGAGAGGCAGGGATGCGGGAGCAAACCATACCCTCCCAACCAGGCACCACTAGGCTGGCTATGGGCAGGGATAGTTGAAATACTCAGTCCCATAACCCAAGGCCTGGGACCACCAGACACACTGTGCCCACAAGCAGATTCTCTGCCAAGGTGTACACTACCCACTCCCTAGCCTGGGGGATGGTGGCTTTCAGCAAGCACAGAGACCTGCAGCCTTGACTGGATTTGCACCTGGTTGGGTCCCAGCTCAGGACTGACTTAGAGAGAGGGGCCCGATGGGAAGAGGAGGCCCAAGCACGCTATCTGTTGCGAAGATGTGGAAAGTGCAGTCTGGCAAACTGCATTTCTGCCTAGCTTTTGGCAGATCTTCAATTAGAGTTGCACCTCCTGTCCCAGCCTTGGCTTGGCGGGAAATTTCTGGCAAATCAAGTGCAAAAGGAGACTTTCAACATAAAGCCAAGCAACTACAAAATCTTAGACAAACATGGGAAATCGACTTTCAAAATAACTTTATCAAGATAATCAAATGCCTTGAAAGCAGGAGAAAATCACAAAGCACATGAAGATGCAAGAAAATATGGCCCAGCCAAATGACCAAATTAAACCACCAGAGGAGACAGAATTTGGAACAACTAATCAAAGATGTTCATACAAATCTCTTAAAGTTCAGTGGGTTGACTAAAGACATAAAGGATATCAAAAAGATACTAGAAGAACATAAAGAAGTACTTGAAAGAATAAATAGGAAAATAGCAGATCTTACAAAAAAATGAAGGATACTGTAGATCAAATTAAAATATATTAGAAACACACAACAGCAGATTTGAAGAGGCAGAGGAAAGAATAAATGAACTAGAGGACAGGACAACTGAATTTGTGCAAAAGAACAAATGGTGAAAAATCTGGAAAACTTTTAATTGAATCTCAGGGAAATAAAGGACAACATGAAGCACACAAATATGAGAATTATTTGTATCCCAGAAGGAGAAAAGAAGAGCAAAGGGCTAGGAAGATTATTTGAGGAGGACATAATGGGGAAAACTTCCTAACTATTATAAAATACATAAATATGCAAATCAAAAAGCCCAATGACCTCCAAATAAATCCAAATAGACCCACTCCAAGACACACATTAAATCAGACTTTTAAATGCTGAAGAGAAGCAGAAAGTCCTGAAAGCAGCAAGAGAAAAGTGATTCACCACATACAAGGGAAGCCACTTAAGACTAAGTTCAGATTACTCAACAGTCACCATGTAGGTGAGAAGGCAGTGGTATGATATATTTAAGATTCTGAAAGAGAAAAACTTCCAGCCAAGAATTCTTTATCAAGCAAAGTTGTCCTTCAAAAGTGAGGGAGAGATTAAAATTTTTACAAACAAAAAAAATGCTGATAGAATCTGTTAACAAGAGACTGGCCCTGCAAGAAATACTAAAGGGAGTTGGCTGAAGAAACAAAAAAAGGCAGGAGAGAGATGTCTGGAGGAGGGCACAGAATTGAAGAGTATTAGTAAGGGTAACTTAAAGATAAAAAGAAAGAAAGTTAAAAACATATAGATCTGACAAACAAAAAACAAAGAATAAGATGGTAGATTTAAGAACTGCCTTTACAGTAATAACTTTGAATGTTAAGGGACTAAGTCACCTATTAAAAGATACAGGTTGGCAGAATGGAATTTAAAATATGACCTGTCTATATGCTGTTTACAAAAGACACGTATCAGACCCAAGGATACAACTAGATTGAAAGTGAAAGGATGAAAAAAGATATACTATGCAAGCTGTAACCAAAGAAAACAGGACTAGCTATACTAGTATCAGACAAAATAAACTTTAAATGCAAGATGTCATAAGAGGCAAAGAAGGACGCTGATATTAATAAAAGGGACAATTCACCATGAAGAAATAACAATCATATATGTTTTGCGCCTGATTGAGGAGCTCCAAAGTGCATGAGGCAAAAAATTGGCATAACTGAAGGGAGCACTAGATGTTTCAATAATAATAATGGGAGACTTCAATACACCACTCTCTTTTATTGATAGAACAACCATACAGAGGATCAATAAGGAAATAGAGAACCTAAACAATGTATTAAAGTACTAGACCTAACAGACATTTAGAGATTGTTATACCCCCAAAAAATCAGAATATGCATTCTTCTCTAGTGCTCACGGAATGTTCTCCAGGATAGATCATATGCTGGGGCACAAAACAAGTATTAATAAGTTTTAAAAGTCTGAGGTTAAATAACACACTCTTAAACAAACAGTGGGTCAAAGAAGAAATTGAAAGAGAAATTGGTAAATATCTGGAGATGAATGAAAATGAAAATACAACATATCAGAACTTTGTATGGAATGCAGCAAAAGAAGTGCTGAGAGGGAAATTTATTGCCCGAAATGTTTATATTAAAAAAGAAAAAGTCAAGGACTTAACTATTCACCTGGAGGAACTAGAGAAGGAACCTCAAAGTAATCCCAAAGCAAATAGAAGAAGAGAAATAACAAAGATTAAAGCAGAAATAAATGAATTGGATAGCAACAACAAAAACAACAAAACAATAGAAAGAATGAATAAAGCCAAAAGTTGGTTCTTTGAGAAAATCAATAAAATCAATGTACTCTTAGGTACTGACAAAGAAAAAGAGAGAGGACACAAATAAATACAATCAGAAATGGGGGGGTGGCATTACCATGCCACCTGAAGAAACAAAAAGAATCATAAGAGGATACTATGAACAACTATATGCCAACAAACTAGACACCTTAGATGAAATGGACAAATTCCTGGAAACACACAAACAGCCTAAACTGACTTGAGAAGAAATAGAAGATCTCAACAAACCAATTACAAGTAAAGAGAGTCAATTAGTTATCAAAAATCTTCCTACGAAGAAAATTCCAAAGCGAGATGGCTTCACAGGGGAATTTTACCAAACATTCCCAAAAGAACTAGCTCCATTCCTGCTCAAATGCTTCCAAAAAATTAAGGAAAAAGGAACACTACCTAACTCATTTCATGAAGCTAATATTCACTCTAATACCAAAACCGGATAAAGATATCTCAAGAAAGGAAAACTACAAAACAATCTCCCTAATGATTATAGATGCAAAAATTCTTAACACAAACTTGCAGATCAAGCCCATCAGCACATTAAAAGAATTATATACTATGACTAATGGGGTTTATTCTAGGCCTGGAAGGATGGTTCAACACAAGAAAATCAATGTAATACAACATATTAATAAGTTAAAAGGGAAAAAATCCCATGGTTATCTCAAGTGACACTGAAAAAGCATTTGAAAACTCCAGCATTTTTTTCTGATAAAAGCACTTCAAAACTTAGGAATCCAAGGAAACTTCCTCGTATGATAAAGGGCATATATGAAAAACACACAGCCAGCATCAATGGTGAGAGACTGACAGTCTTTCCTCTATCAAGAATGAGACAAGGATGCCCACTTTTACCACCATTATTCAACATTGTGCTATAAATTCTAGCTAGAGTAATCAGGCAAGAAAAAGAAATAAAAGGCATCCAAATCAGAAAGAAAAATAGTAAAACTTTCATTATTTGCAGATGATATGATCCTATACTTGGAAAATCTTTTAAAATCTATTACAAAACTTCTTGAGCTAAAAACAATTCAGAAAAGTGGCGGGTTGCAAGATTAATGTACAAAAATCAGTCATGTTTCTATACACAAGTGTGCTGATTTGAAGCTATTATGTACCCCAGAAAAGCCATGTCTTTTTTCCTGATCCAATCTTATGGGGACAACCATGTTTCTCTTAATCCTGTTTCAAAATTGTGGGGTGGAAACTTTTATTGGATTATTTCCATGAAGATGTGATGCACCCAATTGTGGGTGTGATCTTTTGATTAGATGGGGATGTGTGTCTGCCCATTCAAGGTGGGTCTCGATTAGTTTACTGGAGTCCTTTAAAAGAGGTAACATTTGGAGAAAGCTGAGAGCCGACATAGACACAGAGATTTGGAGATGTAGAGGAAAATATCAGAAGGACCCAGAGGATCTTGAAGAGCAATTTGAAACCAGTAGCCAGGAGAGGAGCCCAGCACATCACATGTGCCCTCCTATCAGATGCTAAGCAATCCAGAACTCAGTTTTGCTCTAAAGAGCTAAATAAGGGCCCACAGATGCTTACAGAGGAAGCCACTGCAATCAGAAGCACAAAGCAATGAATCAGGAACAAGGACCTTAGATGCCAGCCATGTATTTCCCAGCTAACAGAGAAATCCTGGATGCCATCTAGCTCTTTGTTGAGTCAAGATATCTGTCTCTGGATGCCTTAGTTTGGACATTTTTATGGCTTTAGAACTGTAAATTTGTAACTTAATAAATCCCCTTTATAAAAGCCAACCCATTTCTGGTTTATTGCATTCCAGCGGCATTAGCGAACTAAAAGCAAATAATGACTTAACTGTGAAGACAATTAAGAAAAAAATGCCATTCATGATAGCAACTAAAAGAATCAAGTATCTAGGAAAAAACTTAACGAGGGATGTAAAAGATCTGTACATAGAAAACTATAAAACATTGCTGAAAGAAATCAATAGAAGACCTAAATAGATGGAAAGACAATCCATGTTCAAGGATAGGAAGGCTCACCATCATTAAGATGACAATTCTACTGAAACTATTCTACAGATTCCATGCAAGACCTATCACAATTACAACAACCTATTTTGAAAACTTGGAAAATCTAGTTATCAAATTAATTTGGAAAGGAAATGGGCCCTGAATAGTGAAAAACATACTAAAAAAGATAAATGAAGTGGGAGGACTTACGCTTCCTGATTTTAAGGCTTACTACAAAGCCACAGTGGTCAAAATAGCATGATATTGGCACAACGATAAACATATTGATAGATGGAATTGAATCAAGAGTTTGGAAATAGACTCCTAGATCTATGATCAATTGATTTTTGACATGGCCCCCAAACCCACTGAACTGGGAC
Source organism: Myrmecophaga tridactyla (assembly GCA_004026745.1). Taxonomy (NCBI): domain Eukaryota; kingdom Metazoa; phylum Chordata; class Mammalia; order Pilosa; family Myrmecophagidae; genus Myrmecophaga; species Myrmecophaga tridactyla. The sequence goes on along the minus strand of PVIY010022981.1, from coordinate 4,172 downwards.
AGAATAGTCTTTTCAATAAATGGGGCTGGGAGGACTGGATATTCATATCCAAAGGAATGAAAGAGGACTCTACCTTACACCCTATACAAAAATTAACACAAAGTGGATCAGAGATTAAACATAACTAGTGCCACAAAATATCTAGAAGAAAATATAGGGAAATATCTTCAAGACCTAATAATAGGAGGTAGCTTCTTAGACTTTACAGCCAATGAACAAGTAGTGAAAGAATAAATATATAAATGGGAACTCTTCAAAATCAAATGTGATGTGCCTCAAAGAACTTTGTCAAAAGGGTGAAGAGCCAGCCAACTCAATGGGAGAAAATATTTGAAACCATATATCAGATAAGGGTTTAATATCCAGTATATATCAAATCGGAAAAAGATATAAGTAGACATTTTTCTGAAGACTAAAAAGCACATGGAAAGATGTTAATCTTTTTTAGCTATTAGGGAAATTCAAATCAAAACCACAATGAAATATCATCTTACGTCTATAAGAATGGCTGCCTTTAAACAAACAGGAAACTACAAATGTTGGAGAGGATGTGGAAAAATTGGAACACTGAGGCACCGCTGGTGGGAATGTATAAGGGTCACAGTATAAGCGACTGTGAAGACAGTTTGGCGGTTCCTCAGAAAACTAAATATTGAATTGCCCCGTGACCTGGAAATACCACTACTTGGTATACACACAGAAGAGCTGAAAGCAGTGTCACAAACAGACATTTGCACACCAATTTTCATAGCAACATTATTCACAATTGCCAAAAGTTGGAAACAACCCAAGTGTCCATCAACAGATGAGTGGAGAAACAAAATGGTTGCCTATGCATGGACCAGAGGGAATATTATGCAGCAGTAAGAAGAAATGAGGTCCTGAAGCATATGCCAACAATTCTGATGAACCTTGAGGACATAATGTGAGTGAAATAAGTCAGACACAAAAGGATTGATACTATATAACTTCACTAATATGAACCACCTATAAAAGGTAAACTGAGACTTAAGCTGTAGAAAATAGGGGACCTAGAGATAGACAGGAACTAGAGAAGGGGGAATGGTTACCTGATATATACAGACTAGTTTATGAGATTCAACTTAATAGCATGAGAATGGGTAGAGGTAGTGGTAGTTCATTAGGAGGTATGCCAGTTTGAAACTTATGTACCACAGAAAAGCCATGTTCTCTTTCCTAATCCCATCTCGTATACCTATTTTTTAGGGTGGAAACTTTGATTTGGTTGTTTCCATGGAGATATGACACACCAAACTGTGGGTGTGACCTTTTCATTAGATGGAGATGTGACTCAGCCCATTCAATATGGATCTTAGTTTACTGGAGACAACCAAAAAAGAGCTCACAGAGAGAGAGACAGTTCATAGTCAACATAGATGCAGACATTTGGAAATGCTTGGAGGGCTGACAGATGTAGCCCAGGGGCTGAGCATGGACTCACAGAAATAGCCAGAACCAGATGTGAAGAAATCTCTGGTCCTGGGAGATGCTAAGCTAAGAGATGAAACCCAAAGTTTTGTCCCAGAGCAGCTAAGTCAGGACCCATAGACGCTTACTGAGGAAGCCAATGGAATCAGAAACTGGAAGCAATGGAATCAGGAACAAGGACCAAAAGATGCCAGCCATATGCCTTCCGATGTGACAGACATCGGTTTTTCTTCAGAGTCAAGGTATCTTTTTCTGGATGCTTTAGTTTGGACATTCTTATGAACTTAGAACTGTAAACCTTTAACTTAATAAATCTCCTTTATATAAACCATTCCTTTTTTGGTATATTGCATTCCGGTAGCTTTAGCAAACTAAAACAGGGGGTTTATGAGTAATAGTACCATATTGAGGTGAAAATGACAGAAGGAGATAGTTTAGAGCCATGTACCTCACCAATTAGCACTGTAAATATTAATAAGTTCTTGCATGAACTACTTCAAAGAATGGCACCTGTACAAAGAGTTAATAATGGGAGGGTGTGCAAGTTTGAAACCATCATGTACATTAGAAAAGCACATTTTAGTTCTGATCCAATCTTGTGGGGCCAGACCTATTGTTTAAGGTGGGAAACTTTGATTAGATTACTTCCATGGAGATGTGACATACCCATTTGTGGGGGTGGCCTTCTGATTAGATGGAGATATCTATCCAGTCAAGATGGTCTTGATTAGTTTACCAGAGTCCTTTAAAAATGGAGACATTTTGGAGAAATCTCAGATACAGATACTTGGTGAACAGTTGCTTCAGGGCTGACAGAGACATGGATGTTTGGAACCCAGAGTTGTGTCCCAGAGGAGCTAAGTGAAGGCTCACAGACAATTAGAGAGGAAATGATTGGCATCAGAAACAAGAGCCAACAGAACCAACATGAGACCCAGATGTTTGGAGATGCAGGGCCCAGCAAACATTGCCACATGCCTTCCCATGAGATGTTTAGCAAGCCAGAACTTAGAGAGAGCCAAGGGAAGCCAAGAGATGAAACCCAGCCCTGGAGAAGCAAAGTGAGGAGTCGCAACAGAAAACAGAAGCTGAAAGCCACAGAGCCCAAGAGCAAAGGACCAGCAGATGCCAGCCATGTGACTATCCAGGTGACAGAGGTGTTCCTGATGACAACAGCCTTTCCTAAGAGAAAGTAACCTCGTTGTTGGTGCCTTAATTTGGACATATTCATGGCCTTAGAACTATAAACTTGTAACTTAATAAATTCCCCTTTAAAAGCTGTTCCATTTCTGGTATATTGCATTCTGGCAGCTTTAGCAAACCAAAACAAAGGGTATATGGGGAAAACTACTTATTGTATGCTGTGGTCTATATTTAACAGGAATGTATAACTAGTACTATGATGATACAAGGGGTAAATAATTGGCGGGGGCGAGGGGAAGGCAAGGGACAAGTGTTAAGGGGAGTTCGGGATGTTCTCCCTGGTGCGGGTGTGTCTATCTGTTATTTTTCTCTTTGAAGCAATGAAATGTCTAAAATTGAGAGTGATGATGATTGTACAACTTAGTGAGGATACTGTGAAACACTGATTGTTTATTTTTGATAGAATATATGCTATATGAATGTATCTGTACAAAATTCTGCAGATTGAAAACACACAGAAAAAAATAGCATATCCCCACTTAAAATAAACTTTCCCAGTCCTCTGGCAGATCCCATCCAACTGTAAGAGAGCAGCGTGGTGTGATGATCAACTACCAACTAAGCCAACACAATCGCTGTCTGTGTTAAAAAGTCCTGCACCGGAGAGATGACTCCCAGGGATGAATCCAGACCTGGTACCATGGGATTGACAATTTCATCCTGACCAAAAGGTGGAAAAGAAGTGTAATTAATAAAATATTAGTGGCAGAGAGAGTTCAAATAGAGTCAATAGGCTACTCTGGAGGTTGTTCTTACACAAGCTTCAGGTAGACCTTGCTACCTGTCATAACCTGCCAACCCCCAACCAGGACCATTCCAGCCAATCCTAAAGAACACCTAGGGCAATATGGAAGATTTCACAAGGGTTCTAGGCACTAGAGTAACTTGCCAGAAACCTACAATCTCCATATGGGTCCCTGGACCAGATAAGTCCTGGAGCCTAGCCTAACCTCTCCAGAGCATCAGATAGTTCCATCTCCCTACCCCATATTAGTGACAGACCCTTCCAATATGAAAAATTTAGAATGGCCATAGCCCAAACACCCCTAAAGAGAGGGATGGAAAGATCAAAGGTGATGGTGGAGTTATACAGAAAAGATAGGATTTAAAAAATGAATATGAATGCTGAATCATTAAATTGATATCTCCTCTAGTCTCCATTATTTTAGAGCAGCTAGAAGTAAAAACCTAAAATAGTGAAATTGTAACCCATGTCAAACTGAAATATGTTCTACAACTAATTGTGGTGCTGTGCTTTGAAATTTATAGCTTTTTTGTATATATGTTATTTTTCACAAAAAAAAAGAAGGAAAAAAGTTGATTGTGATGATAAAAAAATGTTTAAGCCCTCTAGCCTCCTATATTCTGGAGCAGCTAGAAGGGAAAATATGAGACGATCATATGGTACCCCATGACAAACTCTGGGATCTGTCCTGTAACTACTTATTGAAGAGTGCTTTGAAAACTATTGCTTTTTTATTTCTTTGCTTTGTATATATGTTACACCATACAATAAAAAA
>PVIY010022980.1:29815-40088 GCA_004026745.1 Myrmecophaga tridactyla | reverse complement strand
TTTTAATTCTTTTCTTTTTTTTACATTTTTTTAAATTGTGAAATATATCCACAAAAAAGCAATAAATTTCCAAGTACATTTTAACAAGTAGTTATAGGACAGATTTTAAAGTTTGGTATAGGTTACAGTTTCATAATTTTTCATTTTTTCTTCTAGCTGCTCCAAGACACTAGCAGTAATATCAATATAATGATTCGGTAGTCATAGTCATTTGTTATATCCTGTCTTCTTTGTTATACTCTTCCTTTTCTTTAAATAACATATATACATAAAAGCAATAAATTTCAAAGTACATCACAACAATTAGTTGTAGAACAGATTTCAGAGTTTGGTATGGGTTAAATTTCACAATTTTAGGTTTTTCTTTCTAGCTGCTCTAAGGCACTGGAGATTAAAGGAAATAACAATATAATGATTTAGCACTCAATCTCATTTATTAAACCGGACCTCCTCTGTATAACTCCACCATCACCTTTGATTTTTCTATCCCTCTCTTTAGGGGTATTTGGGCTATGGCCATTCTAACTTTTTCATGTTGGAAGGGGCTATATATAATATGGGATAGGGGGATGGAACTAGTTGATGTTCTGGAAAGGCTGGCCCCTCTGCATTTCAGGACTTTTCTGGTCTAGGGACCCATCTGGAGGTTGTAGGTTTCTGGAAAGTTACTCTAGTGCATGGAACCTTTGTAGAATCTTATATAACACCCTAGGTATGCTTTAGGATTTGGCAGGAATGGTTTGGTTGGTGTTTCACAAGTTATGATAGGTAGCAATGTCTAACTGAAGCATGCATAAGAGTGACCTCCAGTGTTGCTTCTTGACTCTATTTGAACTTTCTCAGCTACTGATATCTTATTTGTTACACTTCTTGTCCCCCTTTTGGTCAGGATGGCAATGTTGATCCCATGGTGCCCGGGCCAGGTTCATCACTGGGGGTCATCTTCCATGCCACTAGAGAGATTTTCATCCCTGGATGTCATGTTTCATGTAGTGGGGAGGGCAATGGTTTCATTTGCAGAGTTGGGCTTCAGAAAGAGAAAGGCCACATCTGAGCAACAAAAGAGGTCCTCCAGAAGTAACTCTTAGGCAAACCTATAGGTAGGCTAAGCTTCTCTGCTACATAATAAACATCACAAGAGCAAGTCTCAAGAACAAGGGCTTGGCTGACTGATTTAGGTATCTCTAATGTTTGGCACAGTATCCCAGGTTTCCCTCGTGGTAAAGTTCAACAGTTCTATAATTTTTCTCCCATCCCTCAAAGGACTTTGCTAGTACTATTTGATTATCTGCTTAATATATGGATGCCTTTTAATTCTTTATCATGCCTAATTGCTCTAGCTGGAACCTTTAGCACAATGTTGAATAACGGTGGTGACATTGTGCATCTATGTCTTGTTCTAGATCTTAGAGGTAAAGTTTTCAGTCTTTCAACATTGAGTATGATGTTAGCTGTGGGTTTTCATATACGCCATTTGTCATGTTGAAGTAGTTTTCCTTCTATTTCTGTGTTTTGAGTTTTTTTAATCAGGAAAAAACTCAAAAGGATGCCAGATTTTGTCAAATGCCTTTACTACATCAATTGAGATGGTAAGGTGATTTTTCCCCTTCCATTTGTTAATGTAGTGTATTGCATTAATTGATTTGCTTATGTTGAGCAACCCTTGTATACATGGGGTAAATCTCACTTGATCATGGTGTATAATTCTTTTTATTTGCTGTTGGATTTAGTTTGCCAATATTTTGTTAAGTATTTTTGCAATTCATTCATAAGGGATATGTGTTTGTAGTTTTCTATTCTTGTGATATCTTTATATTACTTTTATATTAGGGTGATATTAGCCTCATGGAATGAGTTAGGAAGTGTTCCCTCCTTTTCAATTTTTGAAAAGTTTCAGCAGGATTGGTATTAATTCTTTTGCTAAAATTCCCCTATGAAGCCATCTGGTTCTGGACTTTTCTTTGTGGGAGCTTTTTTTTTGGCATGGGCAGGCACCAGGAATTGAACCCAGGTCTCCAGCATGGCAGGCAGGAACTCTGCCTGCTGAGCCACTGTGGCCCACCCTGTGGGAGCTTTTTGATAACTGATTCAATCCCTTTACTAGTATTGTTTTGATGAGATTCTATTTCTTCTTGTGTCATTCTAGATAGTTTCTGTGTTTCCAGGAATTTGTCCATTTACCATTACCTATGTGGTATCCTCTTGCAGTCCTTTTTTTATTTTTTATTTTTTGCATGGGCAGGCACCAGGAATCACACCCAGGTCTCCGGCAGGCAAGAATTCTGCCACTGAGCCACTGTTGCACTGCCCTCTTGCAGTCCTTTTATTCCTGTTTGTCTTCCTTTTCAATTCTGATGTAGTTATTTATGTCCTCTCTCTTTTTTTTCTTTGCTGATCTATCTAAAGGTTTTAAAATTTTATTGATCTTTTCAATGAGCCAACTTTTGGTTTTGTTGATTCTATATTTATTTGTTTATTTATTTTTAATTTTTGTTAATAAAATCAATCAACACACAACATGAACATTCTTAATGTATGAACATTCCATACTTGCTGCGCAATCAATGGCTCACAATATCATCACATAGTTGTATATTCATAACCACCGTGATCATTTCTCAGAACATTTACATCACTCCAGACAAAGAAATAAAAAGAAAAAAGAACAAACTCATACATACCATACCCCTTACCCATCCTTCTCATTGACCGCTAGTATTTCCCTCTACCCAATTTATTTTAACTTTTGTTCTCCTTATTATTTATTTTAATCCATATTTTTTACACATCTGTCCATACCATATTTAAAAGGAGTATCACACAGTCACTTGTGAAAGCTATATCATTATACTTTCATTATACAATCATCTTAAAGAAACATGGCTACTGGAAAACATCTCTACAGTTTCAGGCACTCTCTCCTAGCCTCTCTAATACCTTAAACTAAAAAGAGGTTATCTATAAAATGCATAAGAATAAACTCCAGGATAACCTCTTGAATTTATTTGAAACCTCTCAGCCCTGACTCTTTATTTTGTCTCATTTCTCTCTTCCCCCTTTCAGTCGGGAAGGTTTTCTCAGTCCCTTGATGCTGAGTCCCAGCTCATTCAAGAATTTCTGTCCCATGTTGCCCGTGAGGTTTACACATCTGGGAGTCATGTCCCACGTAGAAAGGGACAGTGAGTTTGCTTGCTGTGTTGGCTGAGAGGCCACATCTGAGCAACAAAAGAGGTTCTTTGGGGTCATTCTTAGTCCTAATTTTAAGTAGGCTTAGCCTATCCTTTGTGGGGATATGTTTCATATGAAAAATACCCAAGATTGAGGGTTTGGCCTGTTGATTTTGTAGTCCTCACTGCTTGGGAGAATATCAGGCCTTCTCCATATGGGGAAGTTGAATTTTCCCTCTTTCTCACCATTCCCCCAAGGGACTTTGCAAATACTTTTTTATTCATTATTCAAATCACTCTGGGACTTATCAGGGCATCACTCTGGACAAATCTACAAAATCTCAGGCCCTACTGAAGGTTCCATGTACTTATGGTATTCAATTAAACTGTCCATATTATATTAGGAGATGCACTAGTCAAAATATAAATTTTGTACCAAATAAATATTTTTTTGCTTTAGTCTCACACAAAAGTTAAAGTTTTCAACTATGAATTACCACCTATTTTCAACACCCTGCAATATTGACATTCCTTTGTTCTTCCTCATACAAAAACATTTTTTAATTTGTACATTTAATCACTATCCTTGTACACTCTAGGCATTCCTAGATTATACCATCTCAGTCTTTATCATCTATCTTTCCTTCTGATTTCATTTGTGCCCCCAGGCGTCCTCCCTCTATTATTCTCACATTCTGCTTCATTCAGTGTTCTAACATTATTGTATTACAGTTAGGTAGTATTGTGCTATCCATTTCTGAATTTTTACAATCAGTCCTGTTGCACAATCTGTGTCCCTTCAGCTCCAATTATGCAATATCTACCCTATTTCTATCTCCTGATGATCTCTGTTACCAACTGAAATTCTCCAAGTTCATTCACTAATTTCAGTTCATATCAGTGAGACCATACAGTATTATCCTTTCGTTTCTGACTAATCTCACTCAGCATAACGTCCTCAAGGTCCATCTGTGTTGTTACATACTTCATAAATTTATTCTCTCTTATAGCTGCATAATATTCCATTGCATGTATATACCACAGCTTGTTTAGCCACTCATTTGTTGATGGACATTTGAGCTGTTTCCATCTCTTGGGAATGGTAAATAATGCTGCTATAAACATTGGTGTGCAAATGTTCGTTTCTTGTCCTTGCCCTCATGTCCTCTGAGTAGACACCTAGCAGTGTTATTGTGGCTTGCCACTTTGCTGAACTCATTTATTAGCTCTAGTAGTTTTGCTGTGGATTTTTCAGGGTTTTCAACATATAGTATCATATCATCTGCAAACAGTGATAGTTTTACTTCTTCCTTTCCAATTTTGATGCCTTGTATTTGTTTTTCTTGTCTAATTGCTCTGGCTAGAACTTCCAACACAATGTTGAATAACAGTGGTGATAGTGGACATCCTTGTCTTGTTCCTGATCTTAGGGGGAAGGTTTTCAGTTTTTCCCTATTGAGGATGATATTAGCTGTGGGTTTTTCATATATTCTCTTCATCATGTTGAGGAAGTTCCCTTCTATTCCTGTCATTTGAAGTGTTTTCAACAGGAAGGGATGTTGAATTTTGTCATATGCCTTTTCTGCATCAATTGAGATGATCATGTGGTTTTTCTGCTTTGATTTGTTGATATGGTGTTTTACATTAATTGATTTTCTTATTTTTGAACTATCCTTGCATACCTGGGATGAATTCTACTTAGTCATTGTGTGTAATTCTTTTAATGTGCTGCTGAATTTGATTTGCAAGAAATTTTGTTGAAGATTTTTGCATCTATATTCATTAAAGAGATTGGTCTGTAATTTTCTTTTCTTGTAGCATCTTTGTCTGGCTTCGGTATGAGGATGATGTTGGCTTCATAGTATGAGTTAGGTAGCTTTCCCTCCTCTTCAATTTTTTTGAAGAGTTTGAGCAGGATTGGTACTAATTCTTGAATGGTAGATTTCACATACGAAGCCATCTGTTCCTGGACATTTATTTTTGGGGAGTTTCTTAATGACTGATTCAATTTCTTTATTTGTGATTGGTTTGTTGAGGTCGTCCAGTTCTTCTCTAGTCAATGTTGGCTGTTCCTACCTATCTAGGAAGTTGTCCATTTCATCTACATTGTGTAGTTTATTAGCATAAAGTTGTTCATAGTTTCCTCCCATTACCTCCTTTATTTCTGTGGGGTCAGTGGTTATGTCTCCTCTTCCATTTCTGATTTCATTTATTTGCATCCTCTCTCTTCCTCTTTTTGTCAACTTAGCTAAGGTCCATGAGTCTTATTGTTTTTCTCATAGAACCAACTTCTGGTTTTGTTGATTTTCTCAATTGTTTTCATGTTCTGAATTTCATTTATTTCTGCTCTAATCTTTGTTTTTTCTTTCCTTTTGCTTGCTTTGGGGTTAGTTTGCTGTTCTTTCTCTAGTTCTTCCAAATGGACAGTTAATTCCTTGATTTTTGCTGTTTCTTCTTTTTTGATATAAGCATTTAGGGCAAAAAAATTCCCTCAGCACTGCCTTTGCTGTGTCCCATGAGTTTTGATATGTTGTATTTTCATTTTTATTTGCCTCGAGATATTTACTGATTTCTCTTTGAACTTCTTTGTTGACCCACTGATTGTTTAATAGTGTATTGTTGAGCCTCCATGTATTTGTGAATTTTCTGGTCCTCTGCCTATTATTGATTTCCAACTTCATTCCCTTATGATCTGAGAAAGTGTTTTGTATGATTTCAGTCTTTTAAAAGTTATCTTGAATTGCTTTGTGATGCAGCATATGGTCTGTCCTTGAGAATGGTCCATGAGCACTTGAGAAAAAGATGTGTCCTGCTGTTGTGAGGTGTAATGTTCTATAAATGTCTGTTAATTCTAGTTAGTTTATTGTATTATTCAAATTCTCTGTTTCTTTATTGATCATCTGTCTAGATATTCTGTCCATTGATGTGAGCAGGGAATTGAAATCTCCAACTATTTATGGTTTTTCAGTGTGCCTCATCTAGTTTGGAGCATTCTGGCTCAGTGCATATTTATGATATTTCTTCTTGTTGAATTGTTCCTTTTATTAATACATAGTGTCCTTTTTTGTCTCTTTTAACTGTTTTACATTTGAAGTCTTATTTGTTGGATATTAGTATAGCTACTCCTACTTTTCTGATTGTTATTTGCCTGAAATATCTTTTCCCAACCTTTCACTTTCAACCTGTATTTATCCTTGGGTCTAAAATGTATCTCCTTTAGACAGCATATGGGTGGGTGCTGCTTTTTAATCCATTCTGCTAGTCTGTGTCTTTGCTTGGGGAGGTTAATCCATTAACATTTAGTGTTATTACTTTAAGGACAGTACTTCCTTCTGTCATTTTGCCTTTTGGATTTTACATGTCATATCTGATTTTTCTTCTTTTTACTTTTACTGATAGTCTTCATTTCTACACTCTTCTCCACCCCTTTTTCTCCTGTCTTTTCTGATCTGTTTCTAGTGCTCCCTTTAGTATTTCTTGCAGAGCCAGTCTCTTGGTCACAAATTCTCTCTGTGATTTTCTGTCTGAAAATGTTTTAATTTCCCCCTTATTTTTGTGGGACGGTTTTGCTGGACATAGAATTCTTGGTTGGTAGTTTTTCTCTTTTAGCATCTTAAATATATCCTGCCACTGTCATCTTGCCTCCATGGTTTTTGGTGAGAAATCTATGCATAGTCTTATTGGGCTTCCCTTGTATGTGGATTGCTTTCCTCTTGCTGCTTTCAAGATTCTCTCTTTCTCTTTGACACTTGACATTCTGATTAGTGTCTTGGAGTACTTCTATTTGGATCTATTCTGTTTGGGGTATGCTGCACTTCTCAGATCTATAATTTTAAGCCTTTCGTAAGAGTTGGGAAATTTTCAGTGATAATTTCCTTCATTAGTTTTTCTTCTCCTTTTCCTTTGTCTTCTCCTTCTGGGATACCCACAACACATATATTCATGCGCTTCATGTTGTCATTCAATTACCCGAGTCTCTGCTCATATTTTTCCATTTTTTTCCTATAGTTTCTGTTTCTTGTTGGATTTCAGATGTTCAGTCCTCCAGTTCAGAAATCCTATGTTCTGTCTCTCAAAATCTACCATTGTAGGTTTCCATTGTTTTTTTCATCTCTTCTACTGTGTCTTTCATTCCCATAAGTTCTGTGATTTGTTTGTTCAGACTTTCAATTTCTACTTTTTTCATCCCCTGCCTTCTTTGTATTGTCCCTCAATTCATAGATTTGATTTTTGATGAGGTTTTCCATGTCTGTTCAAACATTCTGAATTAATTGTTTTAACTCCTGTATCTCACTTGAATTGTTGGTTTGTTCCTTTAACTGGACCATATCTTCAGTTTTCCTTGTATGATTAGTTATTTTTTGCTGGTGTCTAAGCATTTAGTTTCCTTAGTTACTTTATTCTGGAGATTGTTTTCACTTTTTTTTTTTTACCAAGGATTTTCTTGCTGGATGACTTTGTTGTCTATCTGTTTTTTGACATTCAGTTCAGCTTATTCTAGACCTGTAGCTTAGGTTTTGTTTAACAGATCAGAATTTTTCAGTTCTTGTTTTCTTGTTTCTTGCTCTGCCTGTATGGTGCCTTTTTTTTTTCCCTTAGGAGGGTCTACTTATTACAGACCACAGTCAGATTTTCCCAGACCAAAGTGGCCTCCTCTCAGCAGGAGTCACCTACATCAGTTTTCCCTGAGGGTGAGACCCAGCAGTTTGAAAGACTTTCCTATAAAGCCTCTAGACTCTGTGTTTTTCCTATCCTGCCCAGTATGTGGCGCTTGACTGCCTGCAGGTCCCACCAGCATAAGTGTGATACCTTTAACTTCAGCAGACTCCCTACTGGAGGCGTGGTCAAGACAGAGAAGAGGTTGTATGCTGTCTTCAATCGCTTTAGTTTTCCAGAATGTGGGGTCTGAATTCCTTGAGGGAGGGATTCCACCTGATCTGGGCCCCACCGCTCTCTTGGGGAAGGCACAGCCTACAGACAAGCTCGCAGACAAGCTTAATTTCACCCTTGCCTGGATCATTTGGAACCTGAGAAGCCTTGCAGGTGTAACCAAAGAGCAGTCAAGCTGTAGAAACACAGCTACAAAAAAGAAAAGAAAAAAATATTATTTTCAGAACAGGACCCCCATTCCTGGTGTTTTCCAATCAAGAGCTTAAGTTGGTACATTGCTCTGTGTATCTTCAGGTCCTATGTGCTCCCTCCTTTCCTTCAGGGCCCAGACCCTTTCAAGTATTTTGTGCTGTCTGATCCAAAAAAACCTGTGTTGTTTTTTTATTTTTCAGTCAGTCCTGCCCACCCTGCACTGGAGAAAAAACCAGCAACCTCAGCTTTTACTGGAGGTTCAGCTGAGCTGGGGGCCTATTTTTAGTAGTCAGAATTTGTTAATTAATTCCACAAATTGTAGCTTGGAAGAGCTCAGTCCCTTGCTGCTAGTAAAGTCACTTTCCTTCCCCCTCTGGAAAGCAGCCTGTGGGGGAGGGCCGCCAACTGCCGTGGCTTTGTGGACTCCTGGTTCTGGGTGGGCTCACAGCTGGTCCAGCTTGGTGTACACTGTGTTTCCGGTCACTCATATGGCCCCAGCCTTTGTTCTGGACTGTTCCTGGCTATTTACTAGCTGCTCTGGAGGACAAACTAAATTCCACACCTCACTAAGCTGTCATCTTGGCTCCCCTCTCTATTTTTATTGAATTCCCTGTTGATTTTCTCTGCTTTGGTCTTTCTTCTTTCCTTCTACTCATTTTGGGTTTAGTTTGCTCTTCTTTTTCTAGATCCTCCAGTTGTGTGGTTAAGTTTCTTATTTGACACTTTATTTTTTTAATATGTAAGAACTATAAATTTCCCTCTCAGTACTGTCTTTGCTACATCCTATAAATTTTGGTGGTTTTGTCTTCATTCACCTCAAGATATTTCCTAATTTCTCCTGTGATTTTTTCTATAACCTGTAAGTTGTTTAAGACTGTTGCTTATTTTCCACATTTGTGAATTTTTCAGTTATCCCTCTATTTCTGATTTCTAGTTTCATTCCACTGTGGTTGGAGGAGATACATTATAGGATGTCAATATTCTAAAATTTATTGAGACTGGTTTTGTGACTTAAATATGGCCTTCCTGGAGAAAAACTGACTTGTACTGGAGAAGCATGTATAATGTTGCTGTTGGGTAAAGTGTTCTATATATGTCTGTTAGGTCTAGTTGGTTTATAATGTCATTCAAGTCTTGTATTTCCTTATTGATATTCTGTATTAATGTTATATCCATCACTGAATGTAGTATATTGAAGCCTCCAACTAATAATATTGAATCATTTATTTCTCCCTTCAAATTTGTTAATATGCCCTTCATATATTTTGGATCTATTTCATTAGGTGCCTATACATTTATAATTGCCATGTCTTCTTGTTTTATTGACTCCTTTATCAGTGTATAGTCACCTTTGTCCCTTGTAACAGCTTTTGACTTAAAGTCCATTTTGTCTGATTTTACTATGGCTACCCCAGCTCTCTTTTGCTTAATATGTGCATGTTATATATTTTTCCACCCTTTCATTTTCAATCTACTTGTGGCTTTGAATTTAAGGTGAGTTTCTTATAAACCACATGTTGTTTGGTCATACTTTTATCAGCCATTCTGCTAATCTTTACTTTTTGTCTGAGGAGTTTAATTCATTTATATTTAAATTAACTACCAATAATATAAAACTTTCTTCTGCCTTTTTGTTATTTGGTCTTTGTACATTTTATATCATTTTGTCCCTCAATTTTTCCATTAATGCATATTTTCACATAAATATGACTTCTTGTAGTGTATTATTTTGAAACCTTTCTCATTTCCTTCCTCATGTATTTTTCATATATTTTCTTTGAGGTTAGCATGGGACTTAAATGTAACATCCTAAATCTATAACAATTACATTTGATTTGCTACCAACTTAACTTCAATAGCATGCACATACAGTGTTCCATACCCCCTCATTTTGTTGTATACATTACAAATTATACTTTATACCATTTTAAAGCTGTGTTTTCTTGATTTGGCACTCACCCTGTTACTGCAACCCTTTAGTTGTTCCCTCAGAATTGAGGAAAATGGTTCTCCCAGTTTTTTTT
>PVIY010022980.1:0-29715 GCA_004026745.1 Myrmecophaga tridactyla | reverse complement strand
AAAACTGCACCCCTCCCCCCCAAAAACTGAAAGAATTTGGTGTATTAGTTAGGGTTCTCTCGATAAACAGAATCAACAGGGAACACTTGCAAATATAAAATTTATAAAAGTGTCTCATGTGACCACAGGAACGCAGAGTCCAAATCCACAGGGCAGGCTGTGAAGCCGATGACTCCGATGGAGGGTCTGGATGAACTCCGCAGGAGAGGCTCACCAGCAGAAGCAGGAATGCGGTCTGTCTCCTCTGAGTCCTCCTTAAAAGGCTTCCCATGATTAGATTTAGCATCACTAATTGCAGAAGACACTCCCCTTTGGCTGATTACAAATGGAATCAGCTGTGGATGCAGCTGACGTGATCATGACCTAATCCTATGAAATGTCCTCATTGCAACAGACAGGCCAGTACTTGCCCAATCAGATAAACAGCTACCACAACTTGCCTGAGTTGACACATGTTCCTAACTATGACATTTGGTATTTGCCAATTTGGAGTAGTCTAAGAATGTAGTACCATGAGATACTGGAAAGAACACAAGGCTTGGTAGCATAATTTGTGGGTTCAAGTCTTGGCTTTGCCACTTACAATCTCAAGTAATAGGTAGAGTGGCTCTACATTGCTCCAGTTTTCTCAGTAAAGCCTTGTGAAAATGCCAGGTAGATCTTAAAGTAGCATAAAGCTTCCAGGGATTGGCCATGACCCATGTGTCATCACTGGGGAGTGACAGAATTGGCCTTCATTGTTGTCTTTTGCCTTATTTCCATTCTTCCCAGCCTAACTGAGCTGGATGGCTCACTAACAGAAAAAGAATGGCCATGGACATTGCGTTTTCTATAGTTGTGCTTCTGAAATTCTCTCTGCCTAGGAGGCTATTTACTATCCTCTGCCTCTTTGAGTTCCATCCAACATCCAAGACCAGATCAAGTACCACCTGACTGTAAGATCTTTTCTGATCATTCTAAATCAAACTAATTCCTGCTCAAATCCCCATCATCCAAATCCTTTAATAGCTTTAATCTCTGAGCATCATATGGGTCAGGAGGCTTTTATCAAGATCTGCCTGGGCTTGAAGCTTGGCTCTGCCATTTCCTAGTTTCATACCCTTAGGTAAGTGAATTCACCTCTTTTCCCCACTGTGAGCATATCTGCAAAATGAGAAGATCATCTCATTTTGATGAGATGATAAAATAAAGTATCTTAATGTTATAAGTGCCCGAACTATAAAGGATATTAATACAGTAACTAAAAATTAGTGTTAAATCAGAAATATTCATGAAATAATGTTGTAATAGAGAATTCCTAATACAGAAAACTGTAAGGAAGGGCCGTGTGTATATGTGTGTGTGTTCCCAAATACATATATGAAAAAGAATAGGAAGGGGGGGCAAGGGTAGTTCAGTAGTGGAATTCTCTCCTGCCATGCAGGAGACCCGAGTTCAGTTTCTTGTGCATGCACTTCCAAAAACAAAACCAACCAACAAACAAAAACCAACCCAACAAACAAAAATCCAACAAATGGTGCTGCAATAACAGGATACTCACATGGAAAATAATGAAATGTGACGCTGTCATGCGGCATACACAAAAAAAAAAGAATGGTAAGACACACTTCACACTATAGTTACTCAGGATGATAGCTGTGCATAGTAGATTATTGGCAGATTTTCTTTTATTTTGTATATGGAAATAATTAGAAAATATTTTTAGAAAAGAAAAATCAAGGTCTGATCAGTATATGATTTGGTTTTTTTATGCTTCATAATACTTTAGAATGGTTTTAAAGCAGCATGTACTATAACAAGGTAAAATTAAAAGATAGAAGAAAATGAATCAAAGGAGAAAATGAGGGTAGGACAGATACTATGTGGTGGCATTGTTTAACATTTATCATGACTGCCTTGTACTTTTGGTAAGTGGTTTTTTAAAAGAAAAAAAATTCCTAGGATGACTCTTAGTCATGAGTTTAATAAATAAGATTAACTTTGTAAAAGAAAGGAAACATTTTACAGTACATTGTTCTAATATTAAAATGATACATAGGGCCGGCAATGGTGGCACAGTGGCAGAGCTCTCACCTCCCAATCCGGAGACCTGGGATCGATTCCTGGTGCCAGCCCAAGGAGATCTAAATCTGACTGTCTATAGTTCAGTGAAATTATAGTTTCACTTACTTACGAATGTGTGTTTCTATTGATCCTTCCACTTGGCCAACTTTTTAGTTGGATATTTAGGATGTTAAGGATATTAAGGATATTTAGGGTATTTAGGATATTAATTAACATTGTGTTATAAAGATGTTCATTTTAGACTTGAGATGATATTAAAATATTTAAATGTTTTTTTCAGAGAGACCTCTCTCCCCCAAAGCTGTCAAAGGATTTGAAACTGCTCCACTTACCAAGAATTATTATACTGTGGTAAGTGTTCAGATGATGAACAAAAATTTTCTTGACTTATTACATGGAACCTTTTCATTCATCAAACCACTGATGTATTTGAGTTGGCGCAAATGGGAAACAGGAAAAAGTTGCGTTACAAGTGTCCAATGTCATACACTTTACAATGGAGCACTTCTACTTGTAGGCCTTTTACAGATGTCTAGAAATTTTACATCCAACATACTGAAAAATTCAGTGATAGTGCAGAGATTCAGAGCAATGCTTATTAAATGACATGGAAAGAAAAATTGGTTATTATGTAAGAATTATGGGGAATTTCAGCAACTAGACATAGCCTTCCCCAATATTTGGAAAGTGGATTCCCTGTAATACAATAAGTTTAAAGTGATTGCATTCTATAATTTTATTTTTGAATCAAGCTATTTTTCTACCCTCTGGAATAATACCAACCTTGTTCTTGAGGAGAACCCAAAAGGAAGTCTGCTCTTTGGCATAAAGGAGGAATGAAATGGTTCTGGCTTGAATATGTCAAAATATATTAGCTATAAATAGGAATTGTGCAATACTCAAAATAAGTTCCTGTTTAAAAAAGAAATTGTATCATTCTCCTTAATCTGCTCTCTGCTTTTCTTCATGTCTCCTTTCCGGACTTGGCCCATATACTAATGAAAAGGTCAAGTGATCATTATCTTAAAGTTTCCCTGCCTGGTAGCCTCATCTTCCCCCAGCCCCACCTCTACTGAAATAAGCTTCAATTTTTACTCAGTATACTATGTGTATTTGTAGTGTATGCTTGTTTCATTTTGTGTATGGATAAACAGGTTTTTTTTTTCACCATCTTTATACAATTATGTGAATCTTGTTTTGTTTCAAAAAAATGGAATTTCACCCTATAGTGATTTTGCTTCATCATGATAACATGAGTCGTAGGTGGTATGAAAATTCAAGAAAGAACTTCATAGGTAACATGCGCAGTAATCATTGGGGACTATTTTGTAAGCATTTTTTTCTCCTCTGAGTCTGAGGTTTAAATATATTACCCAACAGAGCCAGGCTCCCTTCTCCTCTTCATTCCTAGCCCCTTCTTTTAGGTTCCAGGTGACCACAAATGGTGGAGGAAAATGTTACCATAGCTTCTTCTCCCTGTGGATCTGGAGAATTCCCTCACTCTGCTTTGGATCTCTCTCTGCCTTTGTGATTTTGCCAATTTAAAGTGATATTAAGATTATCTAAGGCAGACAACTCTCTGTGATTTTTTTGTAAATCCTATCACAGTATACACAAACTTTGCATATACTGCAATTTGAATAACCCACCTCCTATTGGAATAAATCTGTGTTGGTTCTAGTCCCTTCCCATTATAAACAATTCTATATTGAGCATCCTTATACATATAACTTCTCTCAGGTACAGAAAAATCTGTGCAGTGGATTCAAGGAGTTAAACGGCTGTGTTAAAAAAATATCTGTATTTTAAATTTTGAGAAACAGTATCTCAAACCTCAAATTTAATGAAGGCAATAGAAGGTCTTGAGGAGCCTATGATGGCCTGTGAAGGAGCTGTAGAGCTTTGAGGTGAATCCCACTGAATTATTGATAGAGACCAGTTGGCTATTCTGTAAGTAGATATGGACATGAAGCGATTTTGGTTGGTTGTTGTTTTTTTTAATTCACCTTTTTTTTAGTATTTAGGCAAATTCTTAGTGGCAGTGACTCCAAAAGATGTCCTGTGTCTCTATCTGATCTTATATTAATTAATTAATATATTAATTCTTTCCTCACAGAGTGTTTAATTGCAGGCATTTTCTGTCAGTAGATTTGTAAGCATACCAATGACTTATTCTTAATCCACTTTTTAAATCCTTTTTCCTAATTATATATGTAATAATAAAATAATTATTTTTTAAAAATCAGGCAATACAGAAAAAATATGAAGAATAAAATAAAAATCACCTGTGTCACTGGTAATCCCACCAGTCAGAGATTATTGCTGACAACAGCTTGGGGAATCTCATGCCAAAAATTCTTTGAGGCAGATATCTATATATGTAGATTTACACATTTGTCTCAAATACATACACACACTTATGTATATGTACATTTTATTTTCAAATAAGAACAGGAACTATTTGTCATTATTTCTTCTTCATGGAGATTTTTCTGTGCTCACACCTATGTTCTACCTATCTTTGGCTAGACCCGCTCTTACAGTCTTCCATTCAGTGAGTCTTTGCTAGTCCAGGTGCTCACTTTGGTCCTGTAAACTTGTGTAGGGTAGAGATCTCTTGGAATCTGCAAGGTTATGCACATTCTCTCCCCCTTTTCAAGTTTCCAGGCAGTTGTTTTCTCACTTAAGCCCCATTCAGGCCTTGATGCAATTCTGGCAGAAAGTCAATTTGAAATATTAAGTTCTCTGGTGTAACCAAGGTGGCATTGGACACCCAGTTCAGACCTGCACCTACCATGAGACATACTCAACATAATCGAGGCTTGGCAACTCCTGGCTTGGGAGTTCAGCATTCTTTAGGGACCTGGCAGCCCAAAGGAGGATTTTGCTGACCTTGAACCTTGACTCATTCATTGTCCTCAAAATTCTCTGCCTTTTGCTAAACCTTTCTTACCACAGGAAAAAAATCATTTCATTTCTCTATTAGTTATGTTTCTAATAATCTTTTGTTAGCTGATATTCTTTTCCCATTGTAAATTGATATTATGTACCATGAACAATTTTAAAAAGAACAGGAAAAGGTATCTATGCAGCTTAGTTGTCAGGCTTAGTTTGTATGCAGTACTTAGCTCTTGCCTTTTTGGAACCCATGGATGCATTGGAAAGGCTGGACAGACATAGTTAGCATAAGCCACAGAAAGTCATATGAACCATGTCAGGAAATGATGTAAAGTTGCAAAGTATCCTAAAATGAGTTCTCAGAATGTGGTTGGGTGACCCCTGGCATCAAAAGCACCTGGGGAACTTGTTAAAATTGCAGCTATCTGGGCCTCAGAGCTGACCTACTAAATCAGAATCTCCAGGCATAGGTCCAAGGAAATAGCATCTAAACAACCCCCTCCGTCACACACTCTTGCACTTCCTTCCCCCACCCCGTGCCCTGCCACACATAGCTGCTTTTGATCCTCGCCAAACTAAAGTTTGAGAATGAATAAAGGTAAAGGTTAAATAGAGGTGATAGGATTCAAGGTGTGTCTTGGAGGAAGGGAAGAGTTTAGATAAAAAGAGGAGTGTTGAAAGGGAATTCAGGCAAGGGAACTTCATGACAAATTTACCTATGCGAGAATATCCATGCCTGCAGTTAGTCCCTGCAGGTCATAGAGCAGACTGCACTCTCTTCTTCCCCCATTAAAATGCCCCTTATAAGTTTTTGTTTGTTTGTTTGTTTTTCGCATTGTAACCATTGCGGCGCACTGTAATAAAGCTGTCCTTAGTACTGCCACAAATAGGACAGATTCTCAGTAATCCTGATATTGAACTCCTCTAGGGATAAGCATCTATCTTCAGGATGAGAGAAGATATTTCTTCACATCCAAATAGGAAAAAATAATCAGTAGAGACAAGTATTATTTATTTTATTCTACCTTTCCTCTGCTTTATAGTTATGGGAATACCTTTAGGAAGGGTCTTTTAAGAACTTACATGCAGTAGGGAAGGTGAGAGGAAGACCATGGCATGCTAAATCACATAAAAATTCCAGGAAGCATCCTTTAATCCTTGCTGTAGCCACCCACCTTCTACTTATCCCCATTTTCTCTCTAACCCATCTCCCTACCCACTTACTCCCACTCTGAATTTTTCTACTCTGTACTGCTCACCCAATCTTTTTTATCCATTAACTTAAACTACCTTATGCATTTATCTGTATATTCTCTTCTCTATTCCCTTATTCTTTTTTACCTGCCCACTTTCTGTTTTACTCATCTATGCATCTCTTCTATCAAAGGGCTAGAGGTACTGTGAATTTACTGAGTCTGTCTGTCAATACTGGGGGATAGTGCAGTTTGTTTTGTGAAAGGTGAGGACCTGGGGATGTGAAATCAATCATTGCGCTTGAATGTTGACAGGCAGCTCTACTGGTATCTGAGTCAAATTTGACATAAATGCAGAAATGCATTGCCTTTTTCGGTCTCAAAGGAATTTACCAACCTTAACTCATTTTTACAGACATATGATTATCTTAGAATTCCTGTAATGTGATATTTTTTCTTTAACTTAAGGTTTCCTGAGGTCATTATAGTCTTCCTTTATCATTGGGCATATCCCTATTTTCAGCCTTTATTTATGCATCTTAAAATAATTTCTTCATACTTACATGACTTTTTCCCATTGGAAAATGTAGTTATAAAAATGAACTCACTCTAAAGGCTTTCCAGGAAATGTAAGAAATATTTATTTTACTGGAAAATCAATAGCCCAGGATGACTGTACAAAAGGCCTTTGCCTCTTTTTCTGTGGCCTCTCACCATCTGTTTTCTGAATCTAGGCAAAGTTTAGTTGAGCAAAAAGATGCCCAGTTGTCCTTGTGAAGGCAGAATCAGGGAGGCAAAGGCTGTATCTGGACACAGTCTATTTTAGTAAGATTGAATAGATTTCTTCTTGATCAAATTGTACTGCTCTGAAGTTGGTAGGCCTGCCAAACTCTTTGCCTTCTGACTCATCACTGAAGCCTTCTGTCTGGGAATACATAGCCTTCTCTGTGTGTTTCCCTTCTTATCCTTTCAGCATTAGATGCCCTGTGACCTGAAAAATAAAGAACCAGTCTCATAAGTTCATCGGTTGGTCTTTTGAGACTGAGGAAAGCATTAAAAGTCCAAGTGAATTTGGAAAAGAATCCCAGGCATCCATTTTGCTGAGCATTTCTGCTAAACAAACCACAGCAAGGGCAGCTCTCTAAAACATTGCCATTTAGCAGACATTTTTTTGCGTAATTAAATGAAAAAGACTTATTAATCACCTTTTTCATTTTAGTTTTGCAAACTCAGCATTCTCCCACCTGCAAAACTTGCAATGATGTGACTTTTTTCTTGACCTTTTTATTGTGTAATATAACATATATACAAAGCAAAGAAAGAAAAAAATCAATGGTTTTCAAAGCACTCTTCAACTCTTCAACTACTCTTTCCAGTAGTTACAGGACAGATCCCAGAGCTTGTCATGGGTTATCATACAATCATCTCAGACTTTACCTTCTAGCTGCTCCAGAACATTGGAGGTTAGAAGAAATAAATATCTTTTTATTGTCACAATCAACT
This sequence comes from Myrmecophaga tridactyla, assembly GCA_004026745.1. Lineage (NCBI taxonomy): Eukaryota > Metazoa > Chordata > Mammalia > Pilosa > Myrmecophagidae > Myrmecophaga > Myrmecophaga tridactyla. Next base: position 22,057 of record PVIY010022980.1, on the reverse strand, counting down.
TTTTTTTTCTTTTTTGTGAAAAATAACATGTATACAAAAAAGCAATAAATTTCTAAGCATAGTGCAACAATTAGTTGTAGAACAGATCTCAGAGTTTGGCATGGGTTCCAATTCCACAATTCTTGGTTTTTGCTTCTATCTTTTCTAAAATACTGGAGACTAAAAGAAATATGCATATTCAGCAATCATACTCGTTTGTTAAACCCTACCTTCTCTGTATAACTCCACCATCACCTTTGGTCTTTCTCCTGCTCCTTAGGGGTATTTTGGCTATGCCCATTCTAATTTTTTTTCATGTTGGAAGGGGCTGTCAGTAATATGGTGTAGGGAAGTGGAACTAGCTGATGTTCTAGAGATGCTGGCCCTTTTAGGTTTCAGGACTTATCTAGTTCAGGCACCCATCTGGAGGTTGTAGGTTTCTGGAAAGTTACCCTAGTCCAAGAAACCTTTGTAGAATCTTATATATTGCCCTAGGTGTTCCTAGGATTGGCAGGAATGGTTTTGGTTGGGGTTTGGCAAGTTATGATAGATAGCAATGTCTAACTGAAGCCTGTATAAGAGTGACCTCCAGAGTAGTCTCTCAACTCTATTTGAACTCTCTCAGCCACTGATACCTTAGTATTTACACATTTTCCCCGTTTTGGTCAGGATGGCATTGTTGATCCCATGGTGCCAGGGCCAGGCTTATCCCTGGGGGTCATCTCCCACGCCTCTAGGGAGACTTTCACCCCTGGATGTCATGTCCCACGTAGGGGTGGTGTGCAATGATTTCACTTGCAGAGTTGGGCTTAGAGAGACTAAGGCCACATCTGAGTAACAAAAGAGGACCTCCAAAAGTAACTCTTAAGCATACCTATAGGTGGGCTAAGCTTCTCCACTACATACATAAGCTTCACGAGAGCAAGCCTCAACAAGGGCTTAACCTATTGATTTGAGTGCCCCTAATGTTTGAAATAGTATCAGGGATTTCCCTGGTGGTAAAGTTTAATAGTTCCATATTTTTTTCTCCCATCCCTCAAAGAACTTTGCCAAAACTTTTTGACTATTTGCTTACTATATTCTAGGATGTATCCAGGCATTACATTAAGCTGTATAGGATTAAAGGCTTTCATTCTTATTCTGGGCTCCCTGTGTTTCAATTGTTTAAATGAGCTCATTTAAATGATATGAGTTTAATATACAGTTCCATTTAGCTCTCCGGAACTCACTCAAAGGCAGCAGGAGATATCTGCCTGCCTACCTCATCTTTGTCTTCTGTCGGTCTCATGCCAGTTGTTCCAGCAGAGATGACACCTCAAGAAAGTCTGCTGTGTCGCCCAGCAAATAAGCCCATTGGAGCAAGACCCTTGGTACCTTTCTTGCAAAGACTTGCTGATTTCACTTTAAAAGGCCTAAGCTGATAGAATTTTTAAGAAAGTTGAAATAATAAGGCTATTTCAATGGGGACAGGAAAGTTGAATTATATCAATCATGGAATTAAAGTAAGGTTTAAGTGATTTAAAAATCACAATTTACGGTAAAAATAATATCTTCAATTACTCAAATTTTAAAATTCTCTTCAAGCAATGATGGTTTGGTTTAGTTTTTGGTATTTTCTTTTTTTCAACAGATATTATACTTTGGGTATGTGAAAGCTGTATACAACCGTGCTTGAAGGGAAAGGGAGGACATGGGATAATTTGGTACCTGACACAGTTTTTCTATAAGTACTAACAAAAAGAGATGGTTTAAGGAGGGCCATGGTGGCTCAGCAGGCAGAGTTCTCACCTGCCATGCTGGAGACCTGGGTTCGATTCCCAGTGCCTGCCCATGCAAAAAAAAAAAAAAAAGAGAGAGAGAGAGAGAAAGAGAGAGAGAGATGGTTTAAGCCCCTTCTGAATCTATGAAAACCAAGGTAAATATTTTAATAAAGCAATCTGCATATGAGTGCTCCCTCCTTCTTCGTACTTGAATAAAATATGGTACTAATGAATTCTAGTACAGTTCTCTCCATTTCCAAGAATAAAAAAATTGAATATTAATGCTGAATGTGAGAATAAGTGATTACTTAAGGTACTGCAGTGAATAATGGTCCAGTTTGTCAGAGAGCTAAAATGATGGACAAATTTGAGTTTTGGGTGGGGGTGGTGGTGGTGGTGATGGTTAGGTTCAGGTGCCAATTTGGCCAGGTGATGATACCCAGTTGTCTAGTCAGGCAAACACTGGCCAACCATTGCTACAAGGAATTTTGTGGCTGGAAGACTGGTTTATTAAGTCATTAGTCAGTTGATTGTAGCAGTGGCTGATTACATCTACTATCAATTAAGGGCACAGCACCCACAAATGAGATAATTCGATCAGCTGGGTTTGGTCCATCAGTTGATGATTTAAGGAAGAAGAGAGAATTTTCACTTTTTTTTCAGCTAGTCAGACTCTCCTGTAGAGTTTTAGAGATTCTTCATCAGAGCTGCAGCTTCACAGCTTGCCCTATGGATTTCAGATGTTTACTTTCCCACAGTTGCATGAGATACCTTCATAAATATCATAATTACAGATATTTCCTGTTGGTTCTGTTTCTCTTGAGAACCCTGACTAATACAGGGGACTCGATATTGGTTGAGGACTTGGAGTCAGATAAAAAAAAAAAAGTAAGGTTTCTATTAAAAGGTGAGAAATTTATACTTAGACATTTTTTATAAAAACTTTGACATATAATACACACCACATGAAATTCACCATTTTAAAGTGTGCAATTAGTGGTTTTTAGTATATTCACAGAACTGTACAACCATCACCGCTGTATAATCTTACAGTGTTATCATCCCTCCAATAGGAACCATTGTACTCACCCGTTTCCCCACTCCCTCCAGCCCCTGGTAACCAATAATGTAGGTATTCTTTAGGATTGGCAGGAATGATTTTGATTGGGGTTTGGCAAGTTATGATTGATAGCAAGGTCTAACTGAAGCTTGTGTAAGAGTGACCTCCAGAGTAGCCTCTTGACTCTATTTGAACACTCTCAGGTACTGATACCTTATTGTCATACTTCTTTTCCCCCTTTTGGTCTGGATGGCTATGTTGATCCCATGGTACTAGGGCCAGACTCATCCCTGGGAATCCTCTCCCATGCCACCAGGGAGACTTTCATCCCTGCATGTCATGTTCCACCTGGCAGGGGGTAACGATTTCACTTACAGAGTTCGGCTTAGAGAAAGAGAGAGGCTATATATGAGCAACAAAAGTGATCCTCCATAAGTAACTCTTAGGCATACCTATAGGTAGGCTAAGTGTTCTAGTTTGCTAGCTGCCAGAATGCAACACACCAGAGATGGATTGGCTTTAATAAGAGGGGATTTATTTTGTTAGTTCTTCAGAGGAAAGGCAGCTAACTTTCCACTGAAGTTCTTTCTTATGTGGGAAGGCACAGGATGGCCTCTGCCTTCTCTCCAGGCCTCTGGGTTCCAACAACTTTCCCCAGGGTGATTTCTTTCTGCATCTCCAAAGGCCTGGGCCAAGCTGTGAGTGCCGAGATGAGGTATGCCGAGCTGCTTAGGTTGTGCTACATTGCGCTCTCTCATTTAAGCACCAGCCAATTAAGTCAAACATCATTCATTGCAGCAGGCACGCCTCCTAGCCAACTGCAGATGTAATGAGCAACAGATGAGGTTCACGTACCATTGGCTCATGCCCACAGCAACAGAACTAGGTGCCTTCACCTGGCCAAGTTGACAACTGAATCTAATTACCACACTAAGCTTCTCCATTACATACATAAGCTTCACAAGTACAAGGCTTCAGATTGAGGGCTTGGCCTATTGATTTGGGTGTCCCTAACATTCGACATAGTATCAGGGGGTTCCTTGGTGGTAAAGTTTAATAGTTCTGTATTTTTTCTCCCATCCCTCAGGGGACTTTGCCAATACTTTTTGATTATCTGCTTAATATACTCTGGTACATATCCAGGCATTACATTAAACGATACAGGACTAAAGGCGCTCATTCTTATTCTGGGCTCTTTGTGTTTGGATTGTTTAAATGATCTATCCAGACTAGTTGAGTTAGATTATGTGCTACATAAAATTTAGGTTCTGTCTGAACAAAATAAGCCCCTCTTCCTTTGTTCTCAAAGAGTAGATGAGATTCTAAAATATAAACATGTCTTCCTTACGCCTGTCTTCTGAATTTCCTTAATCCTGACCTGATCAGCTTCATTCTTATCTCTAAAAACGTTATACATATATAAAACAGCCTCTCAAAATCCAGAAATAATAATTACCTCTCTGGACTAATTGTGACTACTATAAGAGCTTACAGTCTAGGCCCCTGTTTTCTTATAAATTTTTCTAGATGAGACCATACATTAGTTGCTTTTTTGTTTCTGGCTCATTTTGCCTCACCAAATATCCCTCAGGTTTATTCACATCACTGCATGCCTCACAACTTCATTTCTTTTTTTTTTACTTCGTTTATTTTTGTAGCAGCAAAATATTCTATCATATTTATCATTGTTTGCCAATCTACTTCTCAGTCAGTGCATCCTTCAGCCACATCCATTCATTAGGCATCATGTATAATGTCCAAAGTCAAGTCTATCAACTCTCTCAATTTTAAATAATTTAATTGTTCCCAAGAGAAATATAAGCAATAAACACTCTCACCAAATACAAAATCGAAACTTCCCCTTAACTCTTGTCCCTCCCTAATTATCCCTGGTGTTGCTGTGGTTCTGTTGATGTTTTCCTGTTAAACATAGCCCATAGCATGCAATAGTAGTTTTCCCCCTCTACCCTGAACTTATGCATTCTTTGTATAAGATTCATGCCTTTGAAGAAGTTCAGGCAAGAACTTATTTATATTGGTAGTGTTAATTGGTGGGACACATGGGTCTATATAACCCCTTTCAATCATATTCACCTTTAATATGGTAGTATTACTTGTAATTCCACTAATGAACTGCCTTCACTTCTGTCTACTCCCTTACATTTGAGTTCAACCTCATTAGCTAATATTCACCCATCCTTAGCTTCCATGTATCTCTAGGTTCCTTATATTCTGTCTTATAAGTCTCTGATTTTACCTTTACCATAGTCATGAAAGTGGAATCATACCGTATCTATCCTTTTATGTCTGGCTAATTTCACTCAGCATATGTCCTCAAAGCTCATCCATCTTGTCATGTGCTTCAGGATGCCATTTCATCCTACTGCTGTATAATATTCCATCATATGTATATACCACGTTTTGTTAATCCACTCATCTGTTGATGGGCATTTGGTTTGTTTCCATCTTTTGGCGATTGTGAATAATGCTGCTGTGAACATGGGTGTGTAAATCTCTGTTTGTGTCACTGCTTTCAGCTCTTCTGGGTATATACCAAGCAATGATATTTCTGGGTCATAGTGCAACTCGAAACTTAGTTTCCTAAGGAACCACCAAACTGTCTTCCATAGCAGCTGCATTATACATCCCAACTGTCAGTACATAAGTGTCCCAATTTATCTACATCCTCTCCAATATTTGTAAGTTCCTGATTGTTTAATAGCAGCTATTCTTATAGGTATGGGTTGGCATCTCATTGTAGTCTTGATGTGCACTTCCCTTATAGCTAATGAAAATGAGCATCTTTTCATGTGCTTTTTAACCATCTGTATTTGCTCTTCAGAAAAATGCTTATTCATGTCTTTAGCTCATTTTATAATTGGGTTGTTTGTTCTTTTGTTTTTGAGTTGTATGGTTTTTTTTATGTATACAGGATATCAAACCTTTATCTGATGTGTGATTCCCAAATATTTTTTCCCATTGAGTTGGCTGCCTCTTCACCTTTTTGACAAAATCTTTTGAGGTGCAAAAGCATTTGATTTTGAAGAGTGCCCATTTATCTATTTTTTCTTTTGTTGCCTGTGCTTTGGGTGTGAAGTTTGGGAACCTACCTCCTATTACTAGGTCTTGAATATGTTCCCCTACATTTTCTTCTAGGAGCTTTATGGTACTAGTTCTTATATTTAGGTGTTTGATCCACTTTCAGTTAATTTTTGTACAGGATGTAAAATAAGGATCCTCTTTTCATTCTTTTGACTATTGATATCCAGTTCTCCCATGCCCATTTATTGAAGACTATTTTGTCCCAGATCAGTGGATTTGGGGGCCTTGTCAAAATTCAGTTGACCATAGATTTGGTGGTCTATTTCTGTGCTGTCAACTCAATTCCATTGGTCAATACCTCTATCTTTGTGCCTGTTCCATGCTGTTTTGACCATTATGGATTTATGATAAATTTGAAAATCAGGAAGTGTTAATCCTTCCACTTCATTCTTCTATTCTAGGATGCTTTTAGCTATTCAGAGTCTCTTTCCCTTCCAGATGAATTTGATAACTAGCTTTTCCAAGATTTCAAGGTATATTGATGAAATTTTTATTGGTACTGCATTAAATTTGCAGATCAATTTGGGTAGAATTGACATCTTAACTGTATTTAACCTTCTATCCATGAACAGGAAATGTCTTTCCACGTATTTAGATCTTCTTTGATTTCTTTTAGCAGTGTTGCATAGTTTTCTGTATACACATCCTTTACATCCCTAGTTAAATTCATTTTATAGGTACTTAATTCTTTCAGTTGCTATTTTGAATGGATTTTTTTCCTTAATTGATTCCTCAGTCAGGTCATTGCTTGTGTATAGAAGCATTACTGATTTTTGCACATTAACTTTATATTCTGCCTCCTTGCTGAATTTGTTTATTAGCTCATGGAACTTTGTTGAAGATTTCTCAGGATTTTCCTAGTTTAGTATCATGTCATCTGCAAATAATGAAAGTTTTACTTCTTCTTTTCCAATCTGGATGCCTTTTATTTCTTTGTATTACCTGATTGGTCTAGCTAGAACTTCTAGTACAATGTTGAATAACAGTGGTGACAGAGGACAGCCATTTCTCACTCCTGATTTTAGGGGGAAAGCTTTCAGTCTCTCTCCATTGGGTATGATGCTGGCTATGGGTTTGTCATATGTGACCTTTATCATATTGACGAAGTTACCTTTGATTCCTACCTTTTGAATTGTTTCTATCAGAAAAGGATGTTGAATTTTGTCGAATTCTTATTCAAAATCAATTGAGATGACCATGTGATTTTTCCTTTTCTATCTGTTAATTCGCTGTATTACATTAATTGAGTTTCTTGTGTTGAACCATTCTTGCATTCCTGGTATAAACCCCTCTTGGTCTTGGTGTATAATTCTTTTGATGTGTTGTTTGATTCTATTTACCAGTAGTTTGTTGAGAATTTTTGCATCTGTGTTCGTTAAGGCGATTGGCTTGTAGTTTTCCTTTCTTATAGCATCTTTACCCGGTTTGAGTATTGAAGTGATGTTAGCTCCATAAAATGAGTTAGGTAGCATTCCTGTTTCCTAAGTTTTTTGGAAAAATTTGAGCAGGATTGGTGTTATTTCTTTTTGGAATGTTTAATAAAATTCCCCTGTGAAACCATCTGGCCCTGAGCTTTTCTTTGAGTTAGATATTTGATGACTGATTGAATCTTTTTACTTGTGATTGGTTTGTTGAGATCTTCTATTTTTTCTTGAGTCAGTATAGCTTGTTCATGTGCTTCCAGGAATTTGTCCATTTCATCTAAGTTGTCTAGTTTGTTGGCGTATAGTTGTTCATGAATTCCAATGTATCTTATTCCTTTGTTGCTTTTGCTTTTGGTGTTATATGTAAGAAACCATTGCTTGCCCCATGGCCACAAAGATTTACACTAATGTGTTCTCCTAAGAATTTTATAGTTTTAGTTCTTACATTTATGTCTTTGATCCAGTTTGAGTTAACTTTTGTATTTGGTATGAGATAGGGATATAGATTCATTCTTTTACCTGTGCATATCCAGTTGTCCCAGCACCATTTATTGAAAAGTCTATTTTCTCCCTTTGGCACTGTTGTCAAAATCTATTGACCTTATATGTATAGGTTCATTTTTTGACTCTCAAACCTACTACATCGATCTATATGTCTGTCCTTTTGCCAGTCCTACACTGTCTTGATTAGTGTAGCTTTGTATAGTTTTGAAATTAGGATGTGTGTGTCTTCTAACTTTTTCCTTCTTTTTCAGTTGTTATGGGTCCCTTTCATTTCCATGTGAATTTTAAGATCAGCTCGTCCATTTCTTCAAAAAAGGCATTTGGAATTTTGACAAAATTGCATTGACTTTGTAGATCAATTTGAGGACTGTTGTCATATTAACAGTATTATGTCATTCAGTACATGAAAATTGGATACCTTTCCATTTATTTAGATCTTCTTTAGTTTCCTTCAAGAAGTTTTCTAGTTTTCAACGTATAAGTCTAACACTTCTTCTGGCAAACTTATTTCTAAGTATTTTATTCATTTTTGTACTATTATTAATGGAATAGTTTCATTTATTTTACTTTTGGATTGTGCAATACTAAGGTATAGAAATGCTATAAGTTTTGGCATATTGATATTGTATCCTGCAACCTTGCTGAGTTACTTTATTAGTTGTAATTTTTTTTAGTGGATTCCTTATCATTTTCTAATACAATACCATATCATTTACAAATAGAGATAATTTTAGCTATTTCTTTCCAATATGGATGACTTTTATTTCTTTTTCTTGCTTAATTACCCTGGCTAGAACTTTTAATACAATGTTGAATAGAAGCAGCAAGAACAGACATCCTTGTCTTGTTCCTGATCTTAGAGAGAAAGCATTCAGTCTTTCATCATTGATTATGATGTTAATTGTGTCTTTTTTCATAGATGACCATTATCAGGTGAGGAATTCCCATCTATTCCCAGTTTGTTGAATGTTTTTATCATGAAAGAGTATTGGAGTCTATTAAATGCTTTTTATGAGTCTATTGAAATGATCATGTGCAGTTTTTCTTTTATTCTATTAATGTAATGTATTGTCTTGATTTATTTCCTTAAGGTGAACCATCCTAGCATCACTGGGATAAATTGCATGTACTCATGTAATCCTCTCTATATATGTTGCTGGAATTGATTTTTTAGTATTTCGTTGAGGAGTTTTGCATTTATATTTATAATATGAAGGATATTGGCTTGTAGTTGTCTTGTCTTGTGTTGTGTTTGGTTTTGATATCCGGATAATATTGGTTTCGTAGAATGGGTTTAGAAGTGTTCCCTCCTCTTCTATTTTTTTTTGGAAGAATTTATGAATGACTGGTGTTAATTATTTAAACTTTTGGTAGAGTCAACTAGTGTACCCATCTTATCCTGGGCTTTAACTTGTGGGAATTTTTTTTCAGTACTACATGTCTATTCAGATTTTCTGCTTCTTTTTGAATCAATTATGATAGTTTGTATCTTTCTAAGAATTGTCCAGTTCATCCAATTTGTTGGCATACAGTTGTTCTTAGTATGACTGTAAATTCCTTTTTATTTTTTTATATCAGTAGTGATGTCCTCTATTTCATTCCTTATTTTAGTAGTTTGAATGTGCTTTCTTTTTTACTTCATCAGTGTAGTTAAAGGTTTGTCAGTTTTGTTCCTTATTTTAGTAGTTTGAATGTACTTTCTTTTTTTCGTCATCAGTATAGTTAAAGCTTTGTCAGTTTTGTTGGTTTTTCAAAGAACCAACTTTTGGTTTTATTGATTTTTTTTCTATTCTCTATTTCATTAATTTCTGCTCCAATTTTTATTATTTCATCCTTCTCCTTGCCTGAGGTTTAGTCTGCTCTTTTTTTCTAGTTTCTTTTTTTTAAATTTTTCAAATTAATTTTTAAAATTTTTTAAAAACTATGACAACAAACAAATGCAAACATTCTTAACATATGATCATTCTGTTCTACATATATAATCAGTAATTCACAATATCATCACATAGTTGCATATTCATCATCATGATCATTTCTTAGAACATTTGCATCAATTCAGAAAAAGAAATAAAAAGACAACAGAAAAAAATTCGTACATACCATACCATACTCCTTACCCCTCCCTTTTTAAAATTTATTTATTTTTTATTTATGATACATAACCACCTACAAACACAAACATTCTTATCATATGATCATTCCGTTCTTGTCATATAATCAATAACTCACACTATCATCACATAGTTGTACAGTCATCATCATGATCATTTCTTAGAACTTCTGCGTCAATTCAGAAAAAGCAATAAAAAGAGGACAGAAAAAAATTCACACAATACCATACCCCTTACCCCTCCCCTTCACTGATCACCAGCATTTCAATCTACTAAATTTATTTTAACATTTGTTCCCCCAATTATTTATTTATTTTTAATTCATATGTTTTACTCGCTGTTGGTAAGGTAGACAAAAGGAGCATCATACACAAGGCTCTCACAACCACACAGCACTCTGCGAAAGCCATATTATCATACAATTATCTTCAAGAAACATGGCCACTGGAGCACAGCTCCACATTTTCAGGCAGTTCCCTCCAGCCTCTCCATTACACCTTAACTAAACAGGTGATATCTATTTAATGCGTAAGAATAACCTCCAGGACCTCTCAACTCTGTTTGGAATCTCTCAGTCATTGACACTTTATTTTGTCTCATTTCTCTCTTCTCTCTTTTGGTCAAAAAGGTTTTCTCAATCCCTTGGTGCTGAGTCCAAGCTCATTCTAGAATTTCTGTCCCAATTTCCAGGAAGGTCCACATACCTGGGAGTCCTGTCCCACATAGAGATGGGGAGGGCAGTGAGTTTGCTTGCTGTGCTGGCTGAGAGAGAGAGGCCACGTCTGAGCAGCAAAAGAGGTTCTGTTGGGGTGACTCTTAGGCCTATTTTTAAGTAGGCTTAGCCTATCCTATGCAGGATTAAGTTTCATATGAACAAACCCCAAGATTGGAGGCTTGGCCTATTGCTTTGTCTGTCCCCACTGTCTGTGAGAATATCAAGAATTCTCCACTTAGGGAAGTTGAATTTTCCCCCTTTCTCACCACTCCCCCTAGGGGACTGTGCAAATACTTCCCTATTCACTGTTCAAATCACTGGGATTTATCTGGGCATCACTCTGGGCGAACCTACAAAATCTCATGCTCTACGTAAAGTTCCAAGTACTATGGTGTTCAATTAAGCTGTCCACATAAGTTATATTAGAAAATGCACTAGTCAAAATTTAAATTTTGTACCAAATAAACATTTTTTTTGCTTGTCTCACATATACATTAAAGTTTTAAAATATTAATTACCATCTATTTTCAATATCCTGCATTATTGACATTCCTTTGTTCTTCCTCATGCAGAAACATTTTTAAATTTGCACATTTAGTCACTATCATTATACACTCTATGCATTCCTAGATTATACCATTGCAGTCTTTATTGTCTATCTTTCCTTCTGATTTCAGTAGTGTCCCCAGGCTTCCTCCCTCTATCATTCTCACATTCAGCTTCATTCAGTGTTCTAATATTATTGTATTACAGTTAGGTAGCATTGTGCTATCCGTTTCTGAATTTTTACAATCAGTCCTGTTGCAACATCTGTATCCCTTCAGCTGCAATTACCCAATATCTACTCTATTTCTATCTCCTGATGGTCTCTGTTACCAACTGAAATTCCCCAAGTTCTTTCGCTAATGTCAGTTCATATCAGTGAGACCATACAGTATTTGTCCTTTTGTTTCTGGCTAATGTCACTCAGCAAATGTCCTTAAGGTCCATCCATGTTGTTACATGCTTCATGACTTTATTCTGTCTTACAGCTGTATAATATTCCATTGTATGTATATACCACAGCTTGCTTAGGCACTTGTCTGCTGATGGACATTTGGCTATTTTATATCTCTTGACAATTGTAAATAATGCTGCAATTAACATTGGTGTGCAAATGTCCATTTGTGTTTTTGCTCTCATGTCTTCTGAGTAGATACCTAACAATGGTATTGCCAGGGCCTATGGAAATTCTATACTTAGCTTCCTGAGGAGCTGCCAAACTGCCTTCCACAGCGGTTGTACAATTTGGCATTCCCACCAACACATGATAAGTGGGCCTCTTTCTACACATCCTCTCCAGCACTTGTCGTTTTCTGTTTTATTGATAATGGCCATTCTGGTGGGTGTGAGATGATATCTCATTGTGATTTTGATTTGCATTTCTCTAATAGCCAGGGAAGTTGAGCATCTTTTCATGGGCCTTTTGGCCATTTGTATTTCCTCTTCTGGGAAGTGTCTGTTCATGTCTTTTGCCCATTTTGTAATTGGGTTGTCTGTCTTTTTGTTGTTGAGTTGAACAATCTTTATATATTCTGCAGACTAGACCTTTATCTGATATGTCATTTCCAAATATTGCCTCCCATTGTGTAGGCTGTCTTTTTACTTTCTTGATGAAGATCTTTGATGAACAAAAGTGTTTAATTTTGAGGAGTTCACATTTCTTTCTTTCTTTCTTCAGTGCTCTTGCTTTGGGTGTAAGGTCTAGGAAACCACCTCCTATTATAAGATTTATAAGATATCTCCCTAAATTTTCCTCTAACTGTTTTATGGTCTTAGACCTAATGTTTAGATCTTTGATCCATTTTGAGTTAACTTTTGTATAGGGTGTGAGATACAGGTCCCCTTTCATTCTTTTGTGTATGGATATCCAGTTCTCTAGGCACCATTTATTGAAGAGACTGTTTTGTCCCAGGTGAGTTGGCTTGACTGACTTATCAAAGATCAATTGTCCATAGATGAGAGGGTCTATATTTAAACACTCTATTCTATTCCATTGGTCAGTATATCTATCTTTATGCCAGTACCATGCTGTTTTGACCATTGTAGCTTCATAATATGCCTTAAAGTCAGGTAGCGTGAGGCCTCCAACTTCATTTTTCTTTTGCAGGATATTTTTAGCTATTTGGGGCACCCTGCCACTCCAGATAAATTTGGTTATTGGCTTTTCTATTTCTGAAAAGAAATTTTCTATTTCTGAAAAGAAATACCAATGCAATAATTGGTATTGCATTGAGTCTGTAGATCAATTTAGGTAGAATTGACATCTTAATAATACTTAGTTTTCCAATCCATGAACACGGTTGCCCTTCCATTTACTTAGGTCTTCTGTGATTTCTATTGACAGTTTCTTATAGTTTTCTTTGTATAGGTCTTTGGTATATTTAGTTAAGTTTATTCCTAAATATTTTATTCTTTTGGTTGCAATTGTAAGTGGAATTTTTTTCTTGATTTCCTCCTCAGATTGTTTATTACCAGTGTATAGAAACACTACAGATTTTTGAGTGCTTATCTTGTAACCTGCCACTTTGCTGTATGCTTTTATTAGCTCTAGTAGTTTTGGTGTGGATTTTTCAGGGTTTTCAACATAGAGTATCTTATTATCTGCAACAGTGAGAGTTTTACTTCTTCCTTTCCAATTTTGATGCCTTGTATTTGTTTTTCTTGTCTAATTGCTCTGGCTAGAACTTCCAACACAATGTTGAATAACAATGGTGGTAGTGGACATCCTTGTCTTGTTTCTGATCTTACAGGGAAAGTTTTCAGTTTTTCCCTGTTGAGGATGATGTTAGCTATGGGTTTTTCATAGATTCCCTTTATGATGTTGTGGAAGTTCCCTTCTATTCCTATCCTTTGAAGCGTTTTCAACAAGAAAGGATGTTGAATTTTGTCAAATGCCTTTTCTGCATCAATAGAGATGATCATGTGGTTTTTCTGCTTTGATTTGTTGATATGGTGTATTACATTAATTGATTTTCTTATGTTGAACCATCCTTGCATACCTGGGATGAATCCTACTTGGTCATGGTGTATAATTTTTTTTTATGTGCTGCTGGATTCGATTTGCAAGAATTTTGTTGAGGATGTTTATATCTATATACATTAGAGAGTTTGGTCTATAGTTTTCTTTTCTTGTAATATCTTTGTCTAGCTTTGATATGAGGGTGATGTTGGCTTTGAAGAATTATTTAAGTAGCTTTCCCTCCTCTTCAATTTTTTTGAAGAGTTTGAGCAGGATTGATATTAATTATTTCTGGAATGTTTGTTAGAATTCACATGTAAAGCTGTCTGGTCCTGGACTTCTCTTTTTGGGGAGTTTCTTAATGACTGATTCAATTTCTTTACTTGTGATTGGTTTGTTGAGGTCTTCTATTTCTTCTCGAGTCAATGTTGGTTGTTAATGCCTTCCTAGGAAGTTGTTCATTTCATCTACATTGTTGAGTTTGTTAGTATAAAGTTGTTCATAGTACCCTTTTGTTATTTCCTTTATTTCTGTGGAGCTAGTGGTTATGTCTCCTCTTCCATTTCTGATTTTATTTATTTGCATCCTCTCTCTTCTTGTCAACCTCACTAAAGGTCCATCAATCTTATTGATTTTCTCAAAGAACCAACTTCTGGTTTTGCTGATTTTTCTTGATTGTTTTCACATTCTCAATTTCATTTATTTCTGCTCTAATCTTCATTATTTCTTTCCTTTTGCTTGCTTTGTGGTTAGTTTGCTGTTCTTTCTCTAGTTCTTCCACGTGGACAGTTAATTCCTCGATTTTTGCTGTTTCTTCTTTTTTGATATAGGCATTTAGGGCAATAAATTTCCCTCTTAGCATTTCCTTTGCTGCATCCCATGAATTTTTATTGTTGTGCTTTCATTTTCATGTGCCTCGAGATGTTTACTGATTTCTCTTGTAATTTCTTCCTTGACCCACTGGTTGTTTAAGAGTGTGTTGTTAAGCCTCCATATATTTGTGAATTTTCTGGCACTCTGCCTATTATTGATTTCCAGCTTTATTCCTTTATGATCTGAGAAAGTGTCTTGCATGCTTTCAATCTTTTTAAATTTAGTGGGACTTGCTTTGTGACCCAGCATATGGTCTATCCTTGAGAGTGGTCCATGAGCACTTGAGAAAAAGGTGTATCCTGCTGCTTTGGGGTGTAATGTTCTATAAATATCTGTTAATTCTAGCTCATTTATTGTATTATTCAAATTCTCTGTTTCTTTATTGATCCTCTGTCTAGATGTTCTGTCCATTGATGAGAGTGGGGAATTGAAGTCTCCAACTATTATGGTAGATGTGTCTATTTCTCTTTTCAGTGTTTGCCTCATGTATTTTAGAGCATTCTGGCTTGGTGCATAAATATTTATAATTGTTATGTCTTCTTGTTGAATTGTTTCTTTTATTAATACATAGTGTCCTTCTTTGTCTCTTTCAACTGTTTTACATTTGAAGTCTAATTTGTTGGATATTAGTATAGCTACTCCTGCTCTTTTCTGATTGTTATTTGCATGGGATATTTTATTCCCATCCTTTCACTTTCAACCTATGTTTATCCTTGGGTCTAAGATGTGTTTGTTGTAGACAGCATATAGATGGGTCCTGTTTTTTAATCCATTCTGCCAGTCTATGTCTTTTGATTGGGGAATTTAATCCATTAACATTTAGTGTTATTATTTTATGGGCAGTACTTTCTTCTACCATTTTGCCTTTTCGATTTCATTATGTCACATCTAATTTTTCTTTTTACCTTTATTGATATTCTTCATTTCTATGCTCTTCTCCACACCTCTCTCTCTTGTCTTTTATTGTCTGTCTCTAGTGCCCCCTTTAGTATTTCCTGCAGAGCCGGTCTCTTGGTCACAAATTCTCTCAGTGAATTTTTGTCTGAAAATTTTTTAATTTCCCCCTCATTTTTGAAGGACAGTTTTGCTGGATACAGAATTCTTGGTTGGCAGTTTTTCTCTTTTGGTATCCTAAATATATCATCCCACGGTCTTCTCACCTCTGTGGTTTCTGCTGAGAAATCTACACAGTCTTATTGGGCCTCCCTTGTATGTGATGGATTGTTTTTCTCTTGTTGCTTTCAAGATTCTCTCTTTCTCTTTGACGTCTGACATTCTGATTAGTAAGTTTCTTGGAGCACGTCTATTTGGATCTATTCTGTTTGGGTTACGCTGCACTTCTTGGATCTGTAATTTTAAGTTTTTCAGAAGAGTTGGGAACTTTTCAGCAATAATTTCCTCCATTAGTTTTTCTCCTCCTTTTCCCTTCTTGTTTCCTTCTGGGACACACACAACATGTATATTCATGCGTTGCATGTTGTCATTCAATTCCCTGAGTCCCTGCCCATATTTTTCCATTCTTTTCCCTATATTTTCTTTTGCTTGTTGGATTTCAGATGTCCCGTCCTCCAGTTCACTAATCCTATCTTCTGCCTCTTGAAATCTTACATTGTAGGTTTCCATTGTTTTTTGCATCTCTTCTAATGTGCCTTTCATTCCCATAAATTCTGTGATTTGTTTTTTCAGGCTTTCGATTTCTTCTTTTGGTTCATTTTTTGCCTTCTTTATATCCTCCCTTAATTCATTGATTTGATTTTTGATGAGGTTTTCCACATCTGTTCGAATATTCTGAATTAATTGTTTCAACTCCTGTATCTCATTTGAATTGTTGGTTTGTTTCTTTGACTGGGCCATTTCTTCAATTTTCCTAGTATAATCCATTATTTTTTTGCTGGTGTCTAGGCATTTAATTACCTTAATTAATTTATTCTGGAGATCGTTTTCACTTTTTTTCCCTAGAATTTTCTTGCTGTATGACTTTGTTGTCTATCTGTTCTTTGACATTCAGTTCAGCTTATTCTAGACCTCTAGCTTAGGTTTTGTTTAATAGATCATAATTTTTCAGTTCTTGTTTTCTTGTTTCTTGCCCTACCTGTATGGTACCCTTTTTTTCCCCTTACAGGGTCTACTTAGGTATTATAGACCCCAGTCAGATTTTCCCAGACTAAACTGTTCTCCTCTCAGAAGGAAAGAGTCACCTGCATCAGTTTTCCCTTAGGGTGAGACCCAACAGATTCAAAAGCTTTCCTATGAAGTCTCTGGACTTTGCATTTTTCTTATCCTGTCCAGTATGTGGTGCTTTCTTCCTGCAAATTCCAGCAGCTTGAGGTGCTGCGGTACCTTTAACTTCAGCAGACTCTTCCTGCTCGGGGCATGGTGGAGACAGAGGAGAGGTTGTAAGCTGGCTTTAGTCGCTTCACTTTTCCAGATCCTGGGGTTTGAATTCCTTGAGGGAGGAATTCCACTTGAGCTGGGCCACACCCCTCTCCTGGGGAAGACACAGACTCCATATAAGCTCTCACACAAGCTCAATTCTGCCTATGCCTGGGTCATTGGAGCCTGAGAAACCTTGCAGCTGTATCCAAAGTGTAATCAATCCCTAGAAACACAGCCACAAAACAGAAAAAGAAAAATCCTTTTCTGAGCAGGACCCCATTCCTCAGGTTTGCCAATCAAGAGCTTAAGTTGATAAATTGCTCTGTGTATCTCCAGGTCCTGTGTGCCCCCTCCTTTCCTTCAGGGCTGAGACCTTTTTCTAATCCAAAAAAACCTCTGTTTTTTTTTTCTTTTTTGTCAGCCCTGCCCCTCTGTGCCAGGGCAAAAACTAGGGATTTCTGCTTTTAGTCGAGGTTCAGCTGAGCTGGAGCCGTATTTTTAGTAGTCAGAATTTGTTAATTAATTCCACAATTGGAGTTTTGTTGCACTCAGCCCCTGCTGCTAGTAAAGTCCCTTTCCTTTCCCTCTGGGAAGCAGCCTGTGGGAGAGGGGTGCTGGCTGCCATGGCTTGGGGAACTCACAGTCCTGGGCAGGCTCACAGCTGGTCCAGGTGGCCCAGACTGGGGTACACTGTGTGTCCAGTCACTGACGTTGCCCCAGCAGTTGTTCTCTAGTGTTCCTGGCTATTTACTAGCTGCTCTGGAGGACGAACTAAATCCCACACCTTGCTAAGCTGCCATCTTGGCTTTCCCCCTCTTTTTCTAGTTTCTTGAGGTAGAAAGTTACGTTATTAATTGAGCTCCTCTTGTTTTAAATTTAGACATTTGCATCTATAGTTTTTTTTAAGCACTGCTTTATCTATATCCCATGAGGTTTTCTGTTTTTGTGTGCTGTTTTGTAGGTATCACTTTTCATTCTTTTTTCATGTGACTGTCTCATTATTGCAGCATCATATGTTGAACTATTTATTTATTTATTTATTTTGGGGGGGAGAAGTGCATGGATTGGGAATAGAACCTGGGTCTCCTACATGGCAGGCAAGAGTTCTACCACTGGAATACCCTTGCATCCCCATCCCATAAGTTTTAATATGTTGTGTTTTCATTTTCATTCATCTCAAAATATTTTCTGATTCCCTGTTTTGCTTTTACTTCCTGTAGGTATGTAACATTCCTATTCCATTACTGAATTAATTTCAAAGACCATCCGTATCTCCAGGACCCTGGATTTACACTTTTAGAGAGTAATTTGTGAGGAATAAAGGATCTGAAAATAGACATGAATGGCTTTTGAAGCTATTCTGTGTCCTCTGTACTTCTAAACCAGTGATTCTCCATCCGGGATGATATTGTCCTCTAGGCACCATTTGGCAATGTCTGGAGATATTTTTGGTAGTCGTAACTGGGAAGGGGCACTTCTGACATCTACTGATTAGAGGCCAAGAATGCTGCTGAACATCATACAATTCACGGGATAGCACTCTACCCCCCATGAGAAGGAATCATCATGACCAAAATGTCAGTAGTGCTGCAATTAAGAAATCTTTTTTAAAGAGAAAACCCTTACATTGGTGGGACTCTTTCCCACTCACACACCACCTACACAGTGTTTCACCTCTTCTTCACAATGGTCCCTGAGGTAGGTGGCAATGTCACAATTTGAGATGAAGCAAGTAATGCCTTAAAAGTGAAGTGAGCTGTTGGTCGGTGGCAGAGCCAGTACTACCACCTCCTAGTCCAGTTGTTTCCCAGAAAGCCCACAGCTACTTGTTTTAGCCACTCTACCCTTTTAAAGTGGATCATCATCATGCACTGTCTTGTGAGTATAATATTGGTAGGCATTGAGGAGGTAAATGTTAATGAGCTTTTCCTAGCTAAGAAGGCTTCACACTATTTTGTAATCCCGTTTAATGTCTCCCTCTGCATCTAAAGTGTAAAATCCCTTTGGGTAGCATAGCATTTGTCATGGTGTAGGCATTCAGTAAATTTTTGTTGAATGAATGGGAAGATATGAAAGAAAATATACCAAATGTTAACTTGGTTATGTCTAGGATCTTGGAATGAAGGGTGTACCTTCCTCCAGAAGAGGCTGGAAATGGGGTGTGACTCTTAGAATTGGCAGAGGAAGTGAAGCTGTGGATCCATACACTGGCTATTTTGCCTATAGGATTTTAATCCTGTTATCATTAATAAGGTTGATGAATATCATTTCCCTTGTTAAATTTTCTACATTTCAGTCTCCTTTTCTCTTTGAATCATTTGTGCTTGCATCTTTTCACCTTTATTAAAAACCCACTTTAACTCTGCTTAAACATTTGTTTTGTACCCTCAGAGTTTGTTCCCTAAAGGTGTTATAAAAAGCATAACTTTAAAAAAATACTGTGTGATTTTGCCTTCAAAATTATCCTTAAATTATCCTGTCCCTCTAAGTTGTAAGGTCACAGGTCTCAGTTTTCTCATCCATAAAATAGAAATCATGATATTCTGTTACCTAATTGCAATCTTTTCTAAAGATAAAATAATTTAAAACAGATAAAAACATTTTGAACAATGCTGTGTAAATAGTAAGACACCTCCAGTTAGTGGATAACTCTGAAAAACTGTGTTTGTATGATCAATGCAATCACAACCAGTTATAATCCTATTATTAAAGTAGTTTGCTAGATTGAAACAAAGTGCATTTGGATTTTGCACTCCTTACATACATTGCTAGCCTAAGGAAATGGGATTCTTTTCTTCTCGTAATTTTGTTAAAAGCGAAAAAATAAACATCAGCAGCCTCCTGAATTGAAAGCTATTTTTTACCTTGCACTATCCTGACAATCACTATACCTTAATCTTTGTTTCTTCATAGGTGTTACAGAACATCTTGGACACTGAAAAAGAGTATGCTAAAGAACTTCAATCTCTCCTTGTTACTTATTTAAGACCCCTGCAGTCTAATAACAAGTAAGACATGTAAAATAAATAAAGCAAAATAATCCCAGCATGTGAAATATGTGACATACTCTCATGTCACCAAATAATTGATTTTGCCCTATAGAAGAATTTCTGCAAATCATAGGTTGCCAAGAACATGATCAGGGCAACAGAAATTGTGCAAGACATGGCTTTTGCAGAGCTCGACTGTCTTTGTCTTCTGGCTGTGGAAGGATAAACAGATCTGCATATTTCTCAATTTTTATCTCGCACATATTCTAAAGTGATATATCTGGTTTCGCTTTGCAGAAAAAGGCCTCCCCGGTGCTTTAATTCAGAAAGCATATGAACTGGAAGTTCTTGTGCTCATTCTGACATTTATGCACCAGAGCAGAACCTTTTTACCATGCTCTGAAAGTGGAAAGGCATATGACATTTGCCGATGTTCAGAAGAACAGTTTAAGCCAGCATTTTACCTAGGTAAAGGTGAATGATTAAGATGCTTAAGTGTTTTTTTTTTACAAAGTGTTCAAACGTTTTCTAGTCTTAGAAATCTGAATTGATTACCTAAGGCCCAAATTGAAAACTTTTAGTTTTCATGAGTGAAAAATATTAACCATTTATTTTTATAGGCACGATAACAATAAGGCTAACTGCATTTGTGCATATTCTTACTTTAATTGATTGAATTAAAGAGATTATGATCTGTAAATCAAATACAAAGTTCAGCAGTTTTCCCATGTAAGAAAGGACAAAAGTCTTCCTTTTGACCTCAGGAAGAATTTACTTTTGCTGGACAGTTGCCTTAACAATTGACTTCAGACTTAAGTATGTTTAATATACTTCACTTTCTTTTCCTTTTCCAAATTATGTTTGCGTAGGCATAATGTCTTGCCAAATTTCCCACTTGGTTATTTTCATGGGACTATGGGAGTGTTACTTTGTTATGAAAGGGTTTCATATGCCTGCTTTGTAAAAGTTTAAACATGATCAACAATGAAATTTTTTTGTTGTTATTCTTTGAAATCTGAAGTGTTCTATGAATCATTGTTCTTGAGCTGGATGGGACCTCAATAAATCATTGGGTCTAGTGCCCTGGAAAAAAAAAAGTCCTGTCCTCATTGAATACATAAGAAAACAGAAGCCAAAAGAGGTTAACGCCTTGTCTGTCACATAATTTGTTAAGTGGCCAGACTGGATCCACTGAGTCTCCTGCCACCAAGTGAAATGTGTCCTCTGTTTTCTGGAGATGACAGGTAGAGGAGAAGGGAAGGGAAACAGAAATGGTAATTCTGGGAAGGGAGATGGTAAGATTTCAAATGGAGGAGTGACTGATTAGAAATCCAAAAAAACAGTAAGAGGAAAGGAATGGAAAAGACCCCAGGCAGAGGAAGTAAGAGACTTGAGTCAGACCTGCTTGGTTCCTAAATAAATTTAGAATACAGTTATAGTATGTTCTTTATTAGTTCTCACTGTCTTATAGGACTCAAGTGATCTGAGTAAAACAGACTGTTCGCCGTCTGTTTTAGCCAGAGTCAGGTCCTTTTTTCTTTTTTTTCAATTTTTTTATTTTATTTTTTCAAATACTAAAAAACACCAAACAAATGCAAACTTTCCTATTTTGATCATTCCGTTCTACATATATAATCAGTAGTTCACAATATCATCACATAGTTGCATATTCATCATCATGATCATTTCTTGGAACATTTGCATCTATTCAGAAAAAGAAATAAAATGAAAATAGAAAAGAAATTTATACATACCACACCCCTTACCCTCGCTTTCATTAGCATTTCAAACTAAATTTATTTTAACATTTGTTCCCCCTATTATTTATTTTTATTCCATATGTTCTACTCATCTGTTGACAAGGTAGATAAAAGGAGCATCAGACACAAGGTTTTCACAATCACATAGTCACATTGTGAAAGCTATATCATAATACAATCATCTTCGAGAAACGTGGCTACTGGAACACAGCTCTACATTTTCAGGCAGTTCCCTCCAGCCTCTCCATTACATCTTGACTAACAAGGTGATATCTACTTAATACATAAGAATAACCTCCAGAATAACCTCTCCACTGTTTGGAATCTCTCAGCCATTGACACGTTGTCTCATTTCACTCTTTCCCCTTTTGGTCAAGAAGGTTTTCTCAATCCCTTGATGCT
>PVIY010022979.1:0-40138 GCA_004026745.1 Myrmecophaga tridactyla | reverse complement strand
GCACTGATGCTAGATAGATGAAATTGGCATCAGTTTGTCAACCACACATCCTCACTCCTCCTCACAGAGGAGGATACTTCAGGCCATGCAGGGTGTTCTAGTTTGCTAGCTGCCGGAATGCAACACACCAGAGATGGATTGGCTTTTAATAAAAGGGGATTTATTTTGTTAGTTCTTCAGAGGAAAGGCAGCTAACTTTTAAACATGGCTTTTCTTAGGGGGCATAATTCCTTTCAAGCCAGCACAACTGGCTTGGAGGAAAATACCAGAGAACAAGGAATTTCTAGGAGAAGCTTCTTCTGTTATCTATTAGAGGGGAGAGACAGGAAAATGAAGCTGACATGGTCATTCTGAGCTTGAAGAAAAGGTTTTTACAGACTTTTGATCTACAGAATATTAACGTTTTAGGACTGGACCATTTCTTGTCATTCTTCAATTCCCCACAGTGTCCAACAAAAAACTTGTGCACAATAACTACATATTTTTTATTTGATTATATGTTGCTTGCTATAATCACTTCTTCCAATTTATCCTACTTATCTGACACTTAGCATAAACATATTTGCACATTTTTTCTTTTGTTGGACACTTTTGTCTACTTTAAAGATTAAAGTAGGGCAAAATCTATGATGCATGTGTGACAGATATGAATCTCAGTCCATGAATATAGGGGTTTAAAAAATTTCTTTATCTGTATTTTAGCCTACTTTTCAAGCCCCTTTCCTACTGAGCTTTAAGGAAAATATTATCTTATTTTCCTTGGAACTCCATTTCTCTTTCTTAAGGTGTTCAGGTTTCCCAGGCCTCTGAATATTCAAGGACTTGTGTAGGATTGTCCTCTCACTATTGAGTCATCTGTCCACATCGATTTGTACCCGGAAGGTATCCATTTATCCAGTCATTTGGTTCCACTGCTGCAATGCCACTCCTGGGACAACAAAACACTGTCCGAGATTTTGACATACTTCTTGCCGAAAGTGATAAAAAAAGAACAAGTGGACAAGAAAATCAATATAGATGTAGAAAATTTGAAGGACCCACTAACAAACTTGGCTGACTTGACTATATACATCCAAACCCCTGAAACTTCAGATTACACATTCTTTTCAAGAGCACATGAACTATTTTCTAAACAACTATGTCTTGGGTCATTGTGATGGTTAGGTCTAGTGTCACCTTGGCCAGGTGATGGTGCCCAGTTATCTGGTCAGGCAAGCACTGACCTAACCATTATTGCAAGAACATTTCATGGTTGGTTGATAAACCAGAAGGCTGGTTGATTAACTCATCAGTCAGTTGATTGGATCTGTGGCTGATTATATTTACAATCAACTTGGGGTGTCTCTTCCACAAATGAGAGAATCTGATCAATTAGATTCGACCCAATCAACTGAAGACTTTGAGACAATTTTCATTTCTTCTTCGGCCAGCCAGCCTCTCCTGTGGAGTTTGTTGAGACCCTTCATTGAAGTTGCCAGCCTTATGTCCTGCCCTATGGATTTTGGACTCTTGGATCCCCATAGTTACTTGAAACACTTTTATAAATCTCATATTTACAGATTTTTCCTGTTGGCTCTGTTCCTCTAGAGAACCCTGACTAATATAGTCACAAAGCAAGTTTTAACAATTTCATAAGATTAAAATAACATAAATTGGGGATGCGAAGGTAGTTCAGTGGTAGAATTCTCACCTGCCATGCAGGAGACCTGGATTTGATTCCCGGTCCATGATCTTCCCAAAACACAAACAAACAAACAAACAAAACAAACAAAAATTCAACAAAATGGTGCCGCCATAACAGGATATTCACATGAAAAAATAATAAAATGTGACTCTGCCCTAGAGCATACAAAATAATAATAATAATATAAATTATATATTCTGATGATAGAGGAATAAAACTAGAAATCCCAATATGTTTTAATATTAAGAAATACATTTCTAAGTAACGAATGTGTTAAAAACGAAATTTCAGTGGCTACTAGAAAATATGTCTGAATGATAATAATGATATGACACATAAAACTTGTGTGTTGTAGTTAGTTAATTGTAATTAGAGGAACTATGTATGTACTTAGTTAACTGTGATTAGAAGGAAATATATAACTTCATATCCTTCATTAGAAAGGAAGAAAGATGAAGAACAATCAACTAAGAATCCATATCTTGGATCCCACTAAGGATCCGTAATTCAAGAATAGAAAAGCAACAGCAATTTAAACCCTATTAAAATAATAAGGGTAAAGGCAAAAATTAGTTTAAAAAAATAACAACTATAAATTAGAAAATATCAATAAGGCCAAAAGTGTGTTCTTTGGAGAGATTTTAAAAGTTGATAAATGCCCCATTTATATGAGCCAATTATAACATACAAACTCAGAAAATGAAGCTGAGAGGATGGGTTATCAGGTTGGGGCCTATTTTAAAGAGTCTTCGATTGTAAGCTCTTACAGCAGCCATATATATTTAGGACTTGTAATTGTTATTTCTAAATTCTGAGATACTGAGCTATTTTATATATGACCTGGTCATTTCCTGAAACTTTGGGTATTATGTGATGCCTGACACTCAGAGTTAGAACACTAAACCTATGAAAGTCAGCATTACTTCATTCAGCAACTGTTTAAAAAAAATGAAAAAATGACTGGACTTTGACTAGAGATATGAATGAAGCTGATCTGGATGTAGTAAGGTAAATCAGAATACTGGGTAAAGGATGATACGACCCATATTTTCAAACTTCAACTTGTGTGAGTCCAAAGGGAGAGAGGTTTATTTGGTGCAAAATTTATTTGGGGTAGCACATTATCTAATTTAACTTGTGTGGTAAGTTTACCTAAACACCATAATTACATGGAATCTTGAATAGGGTGTGAGATTTTCCTGGTTTGTACAGGTTAGTGTGATGCCCCCATATATCCCAGAGTAATTTGGGCAGAGAATAAAAAAGTATTTTCAAAGTCCCCTTGGGGGACTTTAGAGAGAGGTGGAAATAATAAACAGCCCCATCTGGGGAACTCCTAATAATCTTGCAAGCAGTAGGGACAACTAATTCAATAGACTGAGCCCTTGGTTTTGGAGTTTGCCCCTATGAAACTTATTCCTGCAAAGGATAGGCTAAGCCTATTGATAATTATGCCTAAGAGTCATCCCCAGAGAACCTCTTTTGTGGCTCAGATATGGCCTCTCTCTTTAAGCTCACTTGGCAAGTGAACTCACTGCCCTCCCCCTCCCCTCTACATGGAACATGACTCCCAGGGGTGTAAATCTCCCTGGCAACATGGGCTTGAGAAAGCCTTCTTGACCAAAAGGGGGAAGAGAGAAATGGGACAAAATAAAGTCTTAGTGGCTGAGAGATTTCAAACAGAGTTGAGAGATTATGCTGGAGGTCATTCTTATGTATTCTAGAGCTATCCTTTTATAGTTTATGGTGTATTGGAGTAGCTGGAGGGAAGTACCTGATACTGTTGATCTGTGTTCCAGTAGCCTTGATTCTTGAAGACAACATACAACTATTTATCTTTTATAGTGTGGCATGTGATTGTGAATACTTTGTGTCTGATACTCCTTTTATCTAGAGTATGGACAGATGAGTAAAAAACATAAGGATAAAAAAATAATGGGGGGAGGACAAAGGGTAAAAAATTGGATAGATTGAAATACTGGTGGTTAATGAGAGGAAGGAGTAAGAGGTATGAGATGCATGAGTTTTTTCTTTTTATTTCTTTTTCTGGAGTGATGCAAATGTTCTAAAAATGATTATGGTGATGGATACACAACTATGTTATGATATTGTGAGCCACTGATTGTGTAATATGGTTAGACTATATGTGTGTGTGAAGATTTCTCAATAAAATTTTGTTTAAAGTTGATAACCCCCTACCCGGTAGATCAAGAAATAAAAGAAGCAAGAATGAATGACAAATATCTGATCCTAAAGACATTTCAAAGATAAGAGATTAGAAACAATTTTATGCCAAAATTTTGAAGATTTAGACTAAATTAACCTAGAAAAATAGAATTCACAAAACCTGAGACAAAAAAAAAACAGTGTGAACTCTTAACTATTCAAAAAGTTGAATCTATGACTAAAAATATTTTGACAAAGAGAACCCCCTTCCCTAGATTCTGAACTTAGATATACTGTAGCAGAGACTAGAAATGAAGGAACTTTTCCCAGCTTATTTTATAAGAAAAGCATAACATGATACCAAAACCTAACAAAGGATACAGGAGAAGGAAAACTTCAGAATAATTTCATACAATAAATATGGATACAAAACACTTGTACAAAATATCAGCAAAACTTATTTGGTAATATTTAAAATTGGTAATACATCATAATCATGTTGGATTTATTCTAAGAATATAAGATTAGAGTAACATTTTAAAAATCAATCAATTTAATTCATCCTAATACATAGAAAAGGAGAAGAACCATGTAATCATCTTAATAGATGCACAAAAAGCATTTCAAGAAATTTAGAATTCATTCATGATGAAACTTATAGCAAACTAATACCAGACGGGAACACAGCAAAATACAATGTAGAACATAGATTTATTTTGTGACATGAGTCTTGCTGTTCAACATGTATTTTGGTTTACTCCTTAATTCTCTGCTGCTCATGGAAATATAAAGCTGAATGTCAAAGGGCTTAATATATACACGAAAGCCCTCTGTTTGGAAAAAGCATTTCACATGCTCAATGAGTCATTAAAAAAAAATGAACTGCATTTAACAGGCAGTTTGAAGCATGAGCACTGTGAAACAACTAGCAGGTATATATGGAAGAGATTCCAGGGGATTTAGGGAAAATAGCAGTATAGGGAGAACTAGGATTCAGGCCTTCCAACAAAGCAGCTATTATACAGGCAGGAACTGTCTGCAACAACTATTTTGAAATTCCAAAGGCCAAATGAACACTGTATAGCATCAAGAGAAAATCAGAAGGAAGAGGTTGATAAATTATACTAAAGAACAGCAAATTTCTCTCTCCATGTGGTGGCTACCATCCCCCACCCCCCACTCTTGTGGTAGGCTGCCTTGGGGTCTAGACCCTGGCTAGCTCATTAGCTAGGTGACAAAAAAGGACATAAAAATCCTTTTCTCCAAGACCTGGAGTGTGTATAGCTAGTCATGACTTTTGATTAGCAACTTTGCATTGCAGAGGGGGCTCTGAGTACAGCCATCATTTCAAACTGCCCCAGACAGTGACAAATGCAGTGGAGACATAAGGATGATGAGCTTCCTCAGGCTGCAGGAGAGAATTAGTTGAAGGGCTGCATTTGCTGGACAGATCAAGAAAGCTCAGTTATAGGAAGCCATGCAAGGAGTTCTTGGTACCCCTTCTGATTCCCATCTCAGGTCACTATAGAGCCAGTCTGCTCTCCCTTGTGGGTCCCTGGCCCTGGTGGCTGGTAAAGTCTGATTTGGGAAAGTCCTCTCCGGTGTGCCCTGCTTCAAAAATGAGGAAGAGATTAAGACATTTCCAGACAAACAAAGACTGAGTTCATCTCCACTAGACTTGCCCCAAAAGCAATACTAAAGGAAATCTGGATGTCCATTTGCAAAAGAAAAGAAAAGAAAAAGTACTCCTACCCTACACCCTACACACACAAAAAAAACTAACACTGAATCAAAGAGCCAGAATTATTATCAAACTCCTAGAAAAAAACTGTAGGGAAGCATCTTCGGGAGCTTTTGTTAGGCAATGGTTTGTTAGACTTCACACTCAAAGCAGAGCAAAAGAATTAAAAATATATAAATGGAACCTCATCAAAATGGAAAACTTTTGTGCTCAAAGGATTTTAACATGACAGTAAAATGACAATTTACACAATAGGAGAAAACGTTTGGAAACATTTGAAAACATCTGATAAAGTTTTACTACCCAGAATATATCAAGAAATCCCTCAACTTAACAACGAACAGATAACCCAATTTAAACACAGGCAAAAGAGTTGAATGGACATCTCTCCAAAGAAGATACACAAATGGCCCAGAGAACACATGAAAAAATACTCAACATCATTAGCCACAAGGGAAATGCAAATAAAAACCACAGTGAGATACCATTTCACACCCATTAGAATGGCTGCTATTTAAGAAATGGAAATAATGTGTGTTGGAGAGAATGTGAAGAAATAGGAACACTTATTCATTGCTGGTAGCAGTGTAAATTGATGCAGCTGCTGTAGAAGACAGTTTGGCAGTTCCTCAGAAGCCAAGTATAGAACAACCATATGATCTGGCAATCCCTTACTTGGTACGTAACCAAAAGAATTGAAACTAGAGACTCAAACAGATATTTTCACATTGATATTCATAGCAGTATTTTTCACAGTTGTCAAAAGTTGGAAGCAACCCAAGTATCCATCAACCAATGAATGGATGTTTAAAATGTGGTATATATATACAATGGAATCTTAGTCAGCATTAGAAAGCAATGAAATCCTGATACATGCAATTACATGGATGAACCTTGAAGATATCATGTTAAGTAAAATAAGCCAGACATGAAAGGACAAATACTGTATGATCTCACTGATTTAAAACAATTAGAATAAGCAAACTCACAGAGTCAGAATCTGAAGTGTTGCTTATCAAGGGCTGGAGAGGGGATAGGGAATGGGAAGTTAAGACTCAAAATGGTGGTTACACAAGCATTGATTACACAACACTGTGACTGCAATTAACAGCACTGAAATAAATATCTGAATGTGATTTAAAAAGGAAATGTTAGATTTTATATATGATAAAAGAAATTTTAAAAAATCTATGACAAAGCACTATACAGTGAACCCTAAGTTAAACCATCAACTATCATTGACTATATAATTATAAAAATGTTCTATCATCAATTCTAACAAATGTACCCTACTGGTGCAAGGCGTTAATAATAGGATGGTATATGGGAATCCTTTATTTTATGCATGATTGCTCTGTAAATGCATAACTTGTCTAATAAAGAAGAAAGACATATAAAAAAGAAAGAGATTCTAGTAATAATGCCATTCAAATTCCAGTCAGAATTATTTTCCAATTCTTGGGTGGAGCTTGATGACAACAAAACATTTTACACCAGAGTTCAAGGCCAAACTATTTCCTTTTAGGAGCCTAGGATATCAGGACTGGAAATGTATTTCATATACATGCAATGCACAAATTCCCAGATAGTCATATCTCCAATTACTTCTATTTTTCAGAGTCTTTTTTTTTCCTCTTTGGAAAGCTCACAGTAGCATCATTGGCTATGAGCTCACCTACATTTGAATTGTGATGCTGAGGTCTCAGAATACACTGGATTCTCAGGGTGGAAATGTATGCAGTGGTGCAGTAAAGAGTTGTACCTTACAGAACCTACCCCACTAGGAATTCTGCTCCTGTCCAGGACAACCTTGGGATGAATCCTCACAAAGTATCTTTGTCATAGACCATTTCTCATCAGAGCTTTCCCATTCATCAAGAGCTCAGAGACACCCAGGGCTGGTCCCAAGTCTACTGCTGATAAAGCCCCCAATGATCATGGATGCAATATTGCAACACCATTGAACAAACAATATTCCCAAGTACAGAACCAATGAGAACTAATTCATTGTCCTTGCATTCAGTACTAGAGAAGAGTAGTCTAAAGGTATGGGAGAAGTCATGAAGGCTCAAAGACAAAGAATAAGCTTGTATATTTTCTCCAGCTGTAGAATCAAGCTCATGAGGTAATTCAGTATGTTCTCTGGGGAAATCAAACCTTTTTAATCATGTCTGTCTGAGAAAGAGAGAAGCAGAAAAACTTTTACTAAAAAATATTGGGTTGTTAACAATTCTTTCCTTTCTGTGTCCTCCAGACCATTCTATTATCTCTCCTCTCCTGGCTGAGCAAAGTGTAAGGCTCCACGCCACAGCAGTGAATGCAAACGTGACACATCACCTTCACAGAGTGTAAGCTTCTCATGGTTGATCTTTTAGTATTTACATACATGGGGTGGGAATTGAGGGAGTTGTAAAGTATCAATAATCTATAAATTTTTTTTTCTCTTCTGCCCATCTATGGCAAGAATCTGGGCTTCAAAAGGGTAGAAGGGAATGACCCCTTGGCAGAGAAATCAATGGTAGTTCATTATTGAAGATACCAGGAACTGCCTAGATCCCAACCTCTGGGCTCAGATTCCAGTTATGAGAAGAAGGTGGCACTGGAGTCAAGCCCAGAATCATTTGAAAGCATTCAAAATCAGGGAGTAACCAATGTAAAGAAAGGGACAGCTTGCAACTCAAAGCCCCAGGAGCCAAAGTTTGGAGATCTTTGTTTCACCTTCTAAGGAAAGTTCTGCTAGATCTTTCTATAGCCACAAGTTCTTTGTAGCCTTGGGACGTGTTTCCCAGAACTCTGGCCCTGTCAGCTGTGGGATAGATCCTTAGCACTTGTACATTTCCTTCTCTTGCCCTGTTTAGAGGAATCCCTCCCAAGAAATACCCTCCATCTTCCCCTCTGCTTCTTTCCTCCCTCCTTTCCCCACTCCTCTCTCTCTCCTTTCCTTCCTTCCTTCTTGGTATTTTTGAATACTTACTATGTATCTAAGAATCATTAGGTACAGAGGTGAATATGAAGAAATGTACAACCTAGTTTCAGTTTCAACCTTACATTCCTCTGCCACTATCAGTTAACTACAAATTTCCTCCCAAGTTTCCTGTCATGATCTTCACTATACCCAATCAACTCTTGATTCTAGTCTTTACAGGCCTCCAAGAACCTCTTCCTGTCCTCAGTCTCTTTTCTCTTTGGAAAGCTCATTGTAGCATCACTGGCTGTGAGCTCTGACTCACATCTGAACTTTGATGCTGAGGACTCAGAGGACACCGGATACTCAGAGTGGAAAGGTATGACTGGTCCCTCTTTCATGTGTCATTGGTCCCAGGGAGAGACTTGGACAGCCTGTCCTCACTGTGCTAGATGCCCTCTGATTCATTTCTCAATTTGCTCACTCCCCCATTGTTAAGGAGTGAATCATGTTTCCCACAAAATGTGTGTTCAGGTCCCAACCCCTGGTCGTGTGAGTGTATATTAGTTTGTCAATGCTGACAGAATGCAATACACCAGAAATAGAATGTCTTTTAAAAAGGGAATTTACTAAGTTACAAGTTTACAGTTCTAAGGCCATAAAAATGTCCAAACTAAGGCACCCAGAGAAAGAGTCCTTGACTAAAAAATGGCCTATGTCTGTCACATGGAAAGGCGTGTGGCTGGCATCTGCTGGTCCTTGCCCCTGCTTCCATTTCTTCCAGCTTCTGATGCCAGTGGTTTCCTCTCTAAGTACCTATAAGCCTTTACTTAGCTCCTTCAGGACACAACTCTGAGTTCTGGCTTACTTAACACCTCATGGGAAGGCACATGGAGACATCTGCTGAACTCTGCATCTCCAAATGTCTGTGTCTAGGCATCTGTTCTCTCTGTTGGCACTCCAAGCATCTCCAAATTTCTGCATCTCTGTCAACTCTGAAGCAACTGTATTTTCTCCAAAAGGTCTCCCCTTTTAAAGGATTCCAGTAAACTAACCAAGATTCACCTTGAATGGGGAAAGTCACATCTCCATCTGAGCAAAAGGCCACACCCACCATTGGATGTGCCATGTATCCATGAAGTAATATAATCAAAAGGTCACATCCACATTTGAGTGAGTTTATCTCCATGAAAACAATCTAATCAAAGTTTCCACTCCACCATATTGAATAAGGATTTAAGGACATAGCCTTTTCTGGGTACACAACACTTTGAAGCCAGCACAGGGTGTGAAACCCATTAGTAAATATGACTTTTGAAGATGTTATTAGTTAAGTTGTGCCCAAACTGAATGATGGTGAGCCCTAATCCAATATTGTTGGAAGCATCCAGAAGCCAGAACCCTGAAGAGAAAGGAGAAGATGCTGCCATGGAACAGAAAAGCTAAGGACCAAGGATAGATGGGGTTAGCCCCAGAATGCGACAGCCTTTGGGAAAAAAACATTGCATTGTTGACCACAATTTTGAACTTCTCTTAGCCTCAAAACCATGAACCAATAAACTCCTGATATTTAAGCCAACCCATTCTATAGTGTTCATTTTAGCAGTTAAGAAATTGAGACACTCATCAATCACCCATGAGATTTTTCTAGTTTCTCCTCTACTCCAACCTCACTCAATACCTTACTTTCAGAAGATTATCTCACCTCCAATTTTCCAGAGAAGAACTAAGGAGTCTTTCCACTTCAAATCCAAAGTTCCATACCCTAACACTCTCTTTCTGTCCCAGTATTCTCTGGAGAAAAATTGCCGCTATTGCCACAAAATCATGGAGGTAAGGACAACCAGAACCACAAATAATTTATATTTCCCAGGGTAGAGTCTGAGAAGGATGCAGAAACTGCTGTTTCATAAATGAGGCTGCAAATTCACACTCATATCAAGAAAAAAATTAACTCAGTGGGCTGCTGATTCTGGAAATACTGTTTTCTATCATCTTAACTTTCATGGTCTAAATTTAATCAGGATCTTTACTCAAGTTTAAAATCTTGCTATGGATAAATAAAAAGACTTATAAAGGCCTAGCACAAAGTTGCATAGGGACTCAATAAATTTCTTAAGAAACAGATATTTACTAAATGCAAGCACATTTTCCTTCTTTTCTAATAATATTTTCAAACATAAAAATTAACTCAGCATGATAATAATTGTGTGACTCAATTGTTCAGGCTAAGTCAGTTCACAAACGGATCTTACTTAGGAATTATTTCTTCTTCCTCTTTTCACTACAACAAAGTTCCCTCCATTGCTGCCATGAGAATCTATAATTTTGGTGAAAATGCGGAGTAATTGTTATAGATTCTTATAAAAATATGAAATCCCTTAAAATTCAACAGTAAGAGAAAATCCAATTTAAAATGCACAAAAGTACTCCATCCCATGGAATACTACTCAGCAACAAAAAAGAATGAAGTATTGATATACACAACTCAGATGCATCTATTTATATTAAGTTTAATTGTCCTTCTTTATATAGCATCTTAAGGTAGATATATCATTGAGTTCACATTTTTCTAATTTTATAGAAAAATTTAATACTATAGTTTCTCCCTAAGAATAGCTTTAGCTGTATCTCACAAATTTTGGTATGTTGTGTTTTCTTTCTCATTCAGTTCAAAATATGTCCCAATTTTCCTTTTTGTCCCATGAGTTACCATTTTAATCCTTTTATATTTGAAAATTAAAAACTTAGTTTCAAAGTACAGCAAATTTTCTCTTTTGGTAAATGGCCCATGCACACTTGAAAATAACTGTTCATAGATGAAGTGTTCTATAAATGGCAATTACATCATTTGGTTGAAACTGTAGCCTATGTCTTATATATTGTTACTGATTTATATATAACTGTTATGCCACTTTCTCAGAAAGAAGTGTTGAAATATACAACTCAAATTGTAGATTTTCTATTTCTCTTTTCAGTTCTGTCAATTCTGCATCATGTGTTTTAATGTGCTCTTTTTAGGTATGTACTCATTTAAGAGTGTTAGCTCTTCTTGATGGATTGCCCCCTTTATCATTGTGAAAGAGCCCTTTTATGTTCCTAATGTCCCTTGAAATGAAATCTACTATATCTGAAATTAATATAACAATTCTAGAATTCATTTTTTAAAATTTTTATTTCAAACTCTATGTCCACTAAGCAAAGACACACCCTTCTACCCCCCACCATCCTCTAGTAACTTATAATCTACTTTCTGTCTGCAAATATTTCTATGTTTCTCATATATAAGTGACATGATACTATATTTGACCCATGTACCTTGATTACTTCATTCAGCAAATATTTTCAAGCTTCCCCATGTTGAAGCATGCCTCAGAACTTCGTTCCTTCTAATGGCTGTGCAATAGACCATTGTGTGTTTGTACCACATTTTTTTATCACTTTTTAATGGATAGCTAACTTGTTTCCACCTTTTGGCTTTTGCAAATAATGCTGCTATAAACACTGATGTGCAAGTATCTGTTTGAGAGCCTGTTTTCATTTTCTTTGGGTACAGATCTAGGAGTGGAAGTGACAGATCATAGAGTAATTCTACATTTAAATTTTTGAGGCAATCCTACTACTAGGTATATACCCAGAAGAACTGAAAGCAGGGACTGGAACAGATATTTGCAACTAAGGTTCATAGCAGCATTATTTACAATTGCCAAACAAAGAAAGCAAGTCAAATAACCATTAACCAATGAGTGGATAAACAAAATGTATTACATACATAAAATGGAATATAATTCAACTATAGAAGCAATGGAGTTCTGATGCATGCAACAGCATGGGTGAACCTTGAGGCATTAGATGGAATGAAATAAGCCAGATACAAAAAGATAGATATTGTATGATTTCACTGATATGAATTGATTATAGTAAATAAACTCATAGAAATAGAATTTAGAATACAGGTTTTCAGGGGATAGAAAATGGGGAGCTGGTACTTAATTTGTACACAATTTCTATTGAGGTTGATTGTAAAGGTTTGGGAATGGATGGTGGTGATGGTAGCACCTTATTGTGAGTGTAATTAACAGTGTTGAACTGTGTTTGTGACTGTGGTTGAAAGGGGAAATTTTGAGTCATGTATGTCACTAGACTGAAAATGAGAAGCTAAAACATGGAACTATATAACACAGTGAAACCTGTTGTAGAAGATGGACTGGGGTTAATAATACAAGTATAAGAATGTTCTTTCATGAATTATAACAAATACATGACACTATTACAAGGGGTTAACAGTAGGGTAGTATATGAGTAAAATATACCTAATGTAAACTATGAACTATAGTTAATGTGGCTATTTCAATATTCTTTCATCAATTGTAACAAATGTACCACACTAATGCAAAGTGACAATGATGGGGGCTACATGCAAACATTTATATATTTTTTACATGACTTTTCTGTAACTTACTTCTCTCATTAAAAATAACAGTAATTTTAAAACCATTATGTTATGTGAAAAAAAACAGACATAAAGTACTACATTTTGTATGACTCCATTTATATAAAATGCAAATATCAATAAATCTATAAAGACAGAAATAGATTCATGGCTATGTAGGGCTACAGAAGGATACAGTGATTAAGAGGTGACTACTAAGGGAGGGATATAAGCTTTGTCTTTTTGGAGTAATTAAAATTTTCTAAACTTGTGTGGGCCATGGTGGCTCAATGGCAGAGTTCTTGCCTGCCTTGCCAGAGACCCGGGTTCAGTTCCAGGTGCCTGCCCATGTTAAAAAAAGAAAAAAAAATTCTAAATTTGATTGTGGTGATGAATGCACAATTCTTTGATTATACTAAAAGCCCTCGATTACACACTTTGGTTGGACTGTATAGTATAAAAATATATCTCAATAAAACTGTTTTTTAAAAAACTCCAAGGAAAATTTATTTTTCCATGCTATTCTAGCTTAGATCTCGGAGTAATGACTGCTCCTCATATCTGTTATTCTTACATTCTTTAGAATTCTCTTTACTACCTACTATCCAATCCCTCCTTACTCCTTTTCTCTCTTGAAGTTAATAATTTTTATATTAATTTTTTCCTATTCAAATTCCTATGTGTTTTTTGTCTCCTGACTGGACCCTGACTGATATAGAATTAGAACCCACCCTCTCGTTCATAAATATCTTACTAATGCATCATGAGCACTTTCTACTTTCTGCTCAACAGATCCATAAATGTCAAAGGTCTTCCTCTGGGCCTCTGTTAAGGCAACTCTAAGGATGGAAGACATGATGAGGATAGAGGATGAAAACAAAATTCCCAATGAACTTACATAATAACTTATTATCTCATTGATAGTGATATCAATGTAACAAAGTTTCATGACTGGGTATATGTCACAGAAGAAGTAGTCTACCACTGTGCCACAGAGGGTAAATAAAACATGGCTATCATGTGGAGAATGGCCATATCAGACAGTGAAAAATGACCCACATACCAGCTGGCTACACATTCCTTTGTTCATATTCTCTATCTCTATATACTTCAAGGGCTTGCAGATGGCCTCAGGGGTCATAGCCTATTGCTGTAAGCAGTAAGCTACTGTTAGTCACCTAGATGACAAAAAAGAACAACTGGATTGCACATCCTGTCAGGGAGATGGGCTGGTTATGAAAAATAAGATGGGAACACATTTGTAGGACAATTACCATCGTGAAATACTGTCTCTAAAATAGGCAGCATGCTCAGAAAGAAATGCATGGTACTGTGGAGACAGCGACCAACACAGAGGGCTGTCATAACGATGATGTTACCAGCCAGGGTTACAATGTAGACGACCAGGAGAACCACAAAGAGGGTGATCTGGTGTTTTTGAAGCTAGAAAATTCCAAGAAGAACAATTCTGTCACTTGGGTGAAGTCCTTTCTCAGCATTCTGCTATATCATTGTCTGAAGACAACAAAGGAAGTCATCTAGGTAAAAATTTCCATCAGCAATTGAACTTTACAACAAGTGGCATTCATAGTTAAACAGAGAGTGAATCCAACCCTTCCTTTGTAACTAGCAAGATGATGCCTACTTAGGTTCCTTCCACATGGAGAGAGAAAACTACTTGTACCTCTTTGGGCTTATTCATGTGAACACTAATCACTGTAGAGCAAACTATTTCCTGTGCATAGAGAAGGCTTCTTGGCACTTTCTCACATCCACACATTATGCTGACATTAGGAACTGGAAGGGAGCAGCAAGGTGGTGCTCTGTGTCCCAATCAATAATGGGATCCAGCACTTAAAATAAAACCTTAACCAAGGATAATACAGGCAAAGTGTATGTCAAGGAAACCATGAAGACAAGCATTTGAAAAAAATGGATAAAGCAGTATGGAATATTCAAGAAAGTCAAACTTTGAGAAGTAGTCACTAAATTTGTTAACAGGATAGAAGACATTCTACACTGTGTTTCAATTGACTTTGGAATCTAGAAACCTGATTTCAGAAGGGCAATATGGTCGAAATAAGACATCATGCACTCAAAGCAGAACTACAGAACAACTTCTGCCATGATTATGCCACTGAAATTCTTCAGCCCACCAAAGATATCTTTGTTGCTGATCCCAGTAGTCCTTTGAGAAGTAAAATTGGGGAGATAAAATTTTGATTGGGAAAGCACTGTTCTATTGTATCAGAAAAAGGTTAGGACAACTGGAGATAAGGACAAAGGAATGTAAGTGCCAGTGTTAAGAGAAGAGAAGTCTGTCAGCTGCTTGGAATCTTATCAGCTTATCTATTTAAAAAAATTATATCTGATGAACATAGAATGTGATATAATTATGGAAAGCAGAGCACCCTAGTGGAGGCAGGGAAATGTTCACTGAGGAAGATCACATTTTCCCTTTTATCCACACACACCTATTATCCCTTAATCTTCTACCTGAGAACATTTAGCTTTCAGAACTCTGGTTCTCTGTAGTGACCATCCTGTTGTTTTTCTTCTTTCAATTTTCAGAATTACTGAAATAGACTCTCTTCCTCTCCCACTTTCCATAATTCCCTATAAGTTGGCCCTTGCCATGTTCACTCCCATAAAACTGTTCTTTCAAAATGTCACAAAATCTCCATTGCTAAGGCCATCACCCTTTACTTTTTCCTCACTTTATCATCCTTCCTTGCTTAATTTGACTCTTCTGACCCCTGTCTCCTAAAAACATCCTCTGATCTTGGTTTCCATGGCACTACACTATCTATTTCTCTTCCCAGCACTAATTTAGCTTCTGTAGTAGTTAGATTCAGTTGTCAACTTGACCAGGTGAATGTGCCTAGTTCTGTTGCTGTGGACATGAGCCAATGGTACATGAACCTCATCTGTTGCTCATTACATCTGCCATCGGCTAAGAGGCATACCTGCTGCAATGAATGATGTTTGACTTAATTGGCTGGTGCTTAAATGAGAGAGCTCAGCATAGCACAGCCCATGCAGCTCAGTATACCTCATCTCAGCACTTGCAGCTCATCCCAGACCTTTGGAGATGCAGAAAGAAATCACCCTGGGGAAAGTTGTTGGAACCCAGAGGCCTGGAGACAAGGCCAGCAGAGATCGCCCTGTGTCTTCCCACATAAGAAAGAACCTCAGTTGAAAGTTAGCTGCCCTTCCTCTGAAGAACTAATGAAATAAATCCCCTTTTATTAAAAGCCAATCCATCTCTGGTGTGTTGCATTTTGGCAGCTAGCAAACTAGATCAGATTTTGGCCAGGGGTGGGGTGCTGCTGCAATTTGCAAATACTACATATGTTGGAATGGTTTTTTTGGATGGCTAAGGGGAAGAATCTGGAGGAGTTGTGAGAAGCTTGATAGAGAAGACCTAGAATGGTTTGAAGAGACTGTCAGTAGAAATGTGGACTCTAAAGACACTTCTGATAAAGCCTTAGACAGAAATGAGGCTTGTGTTACTATAGACTGGAAGGAAGATGAGCTTTGTTTTAAAATGGCAGATAATCTGGCAAAGTTGACTAGTGGCTTTGGCTGGAGGGCAGATTTTAAAAGCCATGAACTTGGATACTTCACAGAAGAGATTTCCAAATTAAATGTGGAAAGTGCAGGCTGGTTTCTCCTCACAACTTACAGTTAAATGTGACAGGAGAGAGATAAGCTGAAAACTGAACTCTTGGGTACAAAGAAACCAGAAATTGAATTTCTGGAAAATGCTGGGCCTCCAGAAATGGAGACCCCAGAGAATAGTGCCGTGTGAGTATTTAACCAAATGTGGAACCAGCCAACCAATTCAGAGAAAGCCAGGATTGGACATGGAGTTATCCAGGAAGGATTTGTGGAAACTCCTTATGTCTGATGGGCATGATCCAAGGCTGCTGCATAGAAAGCCAATGCGAGTGCTGTGGGACCTGTATAAATAGAGCTGCTGCCAGTCTGGACTGGGGGGTTCAGAGAAGGGATACATTGGAGGAAAAATAACTTCAGAGGCAAAACCATGGAGACTGAGGTCTGAAGTCAAGAAGACTCAGGCCAAGACAGTGGACCCATCCAAGCCCGTGACAAGGGTGAGTTTGCCCAAAGGCAGAGGATGGGCCTTCCACCTCATTGTAGTGGAAGAGTCATGCCGCCTCAGGCCTTGGAGAGGGTTAAGCACAATCCTTGGGTTTTGGGGAAATCCTGGCTGCCACCACATGGAGAGGTTGAGCGTGTGCCCCGGAGATGGCAGAGAGCCCATGCATAGCCCCAGTGCTTGGAGAGGGTGGAGCCGAGTAAAAGGTGATCTCCCCAAAGTCCCCCAAGTTTGCGTTCAGAGAGACGCAGGCCTCTGCATAGGCCATTGGAAAGGGTTGGACTGCCACTTTCTAAAGCTGAAGGATAAATGATTTTCAGACTTTGAAATCCAATGGTGTTTGCCCTGCAGGTTTTCCTTCCAATTTCTCCCTATGGAAATGAAAATCTATATCCTGTGAATGTCCTCCTTTGCATATTGGCACCAGATAACTTGTTTTGAGATTCACAGGTCCACAGCCAGAAGAGAATTTTTTGCACCTTAATATTGTTTAAGGTGATGCATGCAGTTGCCAAGTTGACAAGGGGTGGACATGTGGTAGTTATGTTCAGTTGTCAACTTGGCCAGGTGAACATGCCTAGTTCTGTTGCTGTGGACATGAGCCAATGGTATGTGAACCTCATCGGTTGCTCATTACATCTGCAGTCGGCTAAGAGGTGTGCCTGCTGCAATGAATGATGTTTGAGTTAATTGACTGGTGCTTAAATGAGAGCACTCAATGTAGCACAGCCCAAGCAGCTCAGCATACCTCATCTCAGCCCTCACAGCTCACCCAGGCCTTTAGAGATGGAGAAAGAAATCACCCTGGAGAAAGCTGTTAGAACCCAGAGGCCTGGAGAGAAGACCAGCAGAGATCATCCTCTGCCTTCCTACATAAGAAATAACCTCAGTTGAAAGTTAGCTGCCTTTCCTCTGAAGAACTAATGAAATAAATCCCCTTTTATTAAAAGCCAATCCATCTCTGGTGTGTTCCATTCCAGCAGCTAGCAAACTAGAACAGCTACTTCCTTCTATCTACTCATTCAACCTACACCATAACTGTGTGTACTGTTCTATAGTCAATCCTTATGGCTTGCTTTTTTTTCTCTCCATTGTCTCCATCTCAATTTTTTGCAGCTATCATTTCTATGTTGATCACTCTCACAACTCTATTGCCATCACCAACCTTTTTCTCTAGTCTCCAGTTTCCCTCCCTCTGGACTTTTCTATTATAGGTCTTGCTAGAAAAATAAATTTTATATTCTTTAAAGAAAACAATACCTATCTTTCTTATATTCTAAAAAAACTCTTCATCTTAACTTTTCCATGTTTCTCAGTGGTCTCATTATTATTCCAATCAATCAGGATGAGCCGTTTGGAGCCACATCTACTTTGATGTTATATTCAGTAGAATTTTTCCTTCAAGTATGTCTCATATCTGTTCCAATATCTATATTCACATTTATTCACTTAGGATTAAGGCACCAAATTCTCTATTCAGGTTAATCAAACATACTGCCTTTTTAAAATTTATATATAAATGCAAAGAACCAAGAATAGCTAAAACAATTTTGAAAGATAAGTGCAATTTAAAGAACCTGTACTACTTCATTTTAATACAACAGTAGTCAAATAGTGTGGTATTGTCATAAGGATAACGTATAAAAAACAGAACAAAATGGGCAGTCCAAAAATAGACCCACACATGTATGGTCAATTAATTTTAGATAAAGAGATAATGTACTTTGATGATGCCATTTTCAACAAGTGATGCTGGAACTGCTGACTCTTGATATCCATATGAATAAAATCTCAAACCTTACCTCAAGCTATACACTAAAAATTAGTCAAAATGAATCATAGACATACATACAAATTCTAAAACTATAAAAATTCTTGAAAAAATTTTGGGAGAAGCTCTTTGTTAGCTTGGAATGAGCACAGAGTTCTTTGGTACAAAACAAAAAATATAAATCACAAAGAAAAAATCATAAACATAACTTTATCAATATTAAAAGTCTCTACTCTTCAAAAGACATGGTTTGAAAATGAAAAGGCAAGCCACAGACTGGGAGAAAATATTAACAATACATACAGCTAAACTTTTACCCAGAATATTTAGAGATTTCTTATGTAATAGCAGAAAATTTTTTTTAAATTGGCTAAATATTTGAACAGGTATTTCACAAAAGAAGGTATATAAATGGTCAGTCACATATGAAAGAATACATAACATTGGTCATCAGAGAAATGTAAATTAAAACCACAATGGAATACGATTATACAATCACTCATATGGCTAAAATTAAAAGACTTGACAAGGTGACCTAACACAGGCGAAGACATGAAGGGATTAGAACATTTCAATGTAGGTGGGAACGTTTAATGAAATAGCCAACTTGGAAAACACTTTGGCCATTTTTAAGAAACTTAAAACTTAAAATTATGATTCAGTCTGTTTTCTCTGTGTTTACCCAAGAGAAATGAAAACATATATCAACATAGAGACATGTACATGTGTGTCCATAGCAGCTTTATTCCTAAAAGTTCAAAATTGGACACAACATGAATGTCCAAATTGTGGTTAATTCATTAACGTAATACTGCTCAGCAATAGAAGGAATAAAATACTAATACAAACAACATGACTGAATCTCACAAACGTGCTGAATCAACAAAATTAAACACAAAAAAAGTCCATACACAATGATTTCATTCATATGAAACTCTGCAAAGTACAAAGTACTCTACAAACTATACTGGCAGATGACAAATCAGAGGTTGCCATATTTGTTAGGAATTGACTGGTAAAAGCACAAAGGAACTTTATAGGATGAAGTAAATATTCTATATTGTGGTGGTAGTTGTATAGGTACCATAAATTTATGAAAATTCATTAGAATGTATGCATAAAATTGTTGCATTTGGTTATATTATATTTATTATACTGTATCATACTGGATTGTCTGATACTTTGTTAAAGTTGATTTTAGAAAAAATTCTCATTTAGACATAAATAAGATTTTATCCATGTAAATCCATCACTGCTAGACTTGCCATTTTTTAGGTAGGTTCATTATGATGTTAGAAGAAAGGGAACTGGCTGGGCTTGGGAAATCTGAAATCTGCTTTGGAATCTGTCAATTTCAAAACATGTGATATTGGACAAATCAATTTTTTCTCTGTCTCCTTAGTCTTAAATGAAAAATGAGGGCTTAAGCTAGATGGTCTTTACATTTTAGCATGTTGATTACATGTCACATCTCTGATCTTGTTAAGGTCCAGTCCTATCAGACCATTCCTATGCAGCCAATCTGCTCTCATCACCATCTTTTCTACTGTAGGCAAGTCAACCTCCCCAGGATCCAGAAAACTTCCACTATCTATTGTCAAATCTGTACTTGGGTTCATATTTTTCTTTTGGTCTGTGATGTCCTCTATTCATTGCTGCCCATCTAGAGTCCAAGGATTTCTTGTCTGTAAGCACACCCCTACCCCTCCCAATACACTTTTGGGCAAATAGTTTGAAAATGAAATTATATACCCATTCTTGGAAAAAATGGAGGATTTTATTCTATCAAATTAAAATAGACCTTTTTCATTTTAAAAACTGTCTCAGAGTTGTTTCAAGGCTCAGTTTATTTACTAACACCTCCATGAAATCCTCTCACACCACAAGGAATGCAGTTCCTAAATTCTATACTTTTAGGAAAGCCTATACCCTTGGTAAACTGGAGCCAGTTTGCACCAGCTCGCCAGAGCAGACTAAGCACATCTCTTTGCAGGCTTAGTGATGTCATGTTGGTAGATTGAAATCTGCTAAATTAGAGTAGTTTCACCTCAGAAATAGGCAAATAGTACAAATTAGGACTTTTTCCCTGGAAAGCTGATTGTTAAACATTTACTAACACACCACTACCATCATCCCTATATCACATACTGTAATTCAGTTCCACACTCTCATGCATTGCTATCTGCTGTCTCCTGTATGTCAGTCTTATTACCAAATTTGATTGCAAACTCTTGAAAAAAGCTACCAGGACACCTATTCCTTCTGAATCCTCTACACAATTCACTCAGAGAACACTCACTAAGCACTTAGGGGATTGTTTGAAGGGTATAAAGAATCTAATTCCCATTGCAATGGAATTTGGAGCTCAGTTTGCTGAGGGGAAAGAGCTAGCTACCCATGGAAGGAGTGGGACCCAAACAATGAAGGATGCATAGATGGAGCATCCTGGGGTAAATTGTAGCATTTTTCTTCTCAGCTCTTCTTCACATTTTTTCCAGAGGAAATCACATGACAGTGGGAAATAGAACAGCCATAAAGGAGAAAAGAAAGTGTTGCATGGGAGAGAAAAATTCAACTAGTTTGGACATATTGACCAATGACGTTGGAGCTTGGCAGTGACAGGTTGTCAATTTGAGAACCTATGAGTGTCAGATCTTTATCAGTGAACTTTGTCAAATCCTTGTCCCTACTAGTAGGCAAATGTGTTTATTGTTGAGATGAAGGAACCAGACGTAGTGTTAGCAAAGAACCCCTATTGACCAACTTCACCATAACCTTAGGCCCTCTGTTTTTCTTGTTATCATATGGACATAAAGATATTATCTCTGGAATTAGGTTGTCTGAATCAATTCCCAGCTCCACCACCTTACTAACTTTGAAGTTTTAATCTCACCAATCTTCATTCTTCACATCTGTAAATAGCGTAACAATAGTACCAAACCTACAGGAATAATGTGAGGATTAAATAAGATAATCTATTCAAAGCAATTAGCAGAGTGAATGCTCAGTAATTGGTATATCTTAAAATTATTCTTCCTATGGCTTTCTGGTAAGGGGAATTCATCTGAGAATTTGTAAAAGTCAACAACAGCAAAGGAAAAAATAAATAAGATAAAAGACAAAAGAGAGAATTTTTTTGTAATTTCTGATAGTTACTTATCCCCTAGGAAAATGAGAAAACTGAAACAGACTAATAAAATGAAGACAATGCAGTAAATGTTTTATTCATGAAGATTATATACTGAATAAAAGAAAAGAAAAAATTGAAAATGCATTTGTAAGGAAAGAAACTACCACAGAATTTATTGATTCTTATAAGAAATCATAACTGTGTCCTTTCAATCTGTGCATAAAAAGTGAACTTGTGAGGGACAGGAAAATAATTTAAAATTTTCAAATTAGGCCAACCTCCTGAAAATTGGTATTTCAATGTCAATGATTCTTGTAGAAAACAAAGAAACAAAACTGTATGACCTCTTCTCCAGAGACCTTGAAACAAACAAATTGTAAGATGCCAAAGATTATTATGGCTACTGAGAAAGACAAAGGAAGAAAAACATTGACTATGGGATAAGTGTGGGAAAGAATCTACAAGCTGTGCTTTTAGGACTGAGCCCAGTGGGCATTTCTGTGATGTTTCTGACCCTAGAACTCCAATCCTGGCCCAGGACGCATACAGGAGCAAGCAGGATT
The DNA here is from genome assembly GCA_004026745.1 of Myrmecophaga tridactyla. Lineage (NCBI taxonomy): Eukaryota > Metazoa > Chordata > Mammalia > Pilosa > Myrmecophagidae > Myrmecophaga > Myrmecophaga tridactyla. The sequence goes on along the minus strand of PVIY010022979.1, from coordinate 17,623 downwards.
AGAGACTTCCCAAACGAAGAAAGCTCCTCACCACTTCTCAAATCTAGTTTGATAATACCTACAAAAACAAACAAAAACCCCAATGCTTCTTCAGGGATATACTATATATGTTCTAACAGTCATATAACAGTCAAAAAAACACTTACTTTTTTTGAAATAGGACTGTATCATAGAGGAAGAGCAGTACATAATATGGACCCTGACCCCCTCCTCCCAAGCTTTGAAAGCTTTCCTTAAAGGAGGAGGAAATGAACTATGAACTCTTACATCAAGAGGGGAATTTCAGAGGACAAACCATATTGACCACCCCTGCTTTCCTGGATCTCTTTTGTTCAAAACATCCTGAGTATATCAAGAGAACCAGTGGAGTGAGACTCCAGATAGATGTGAGAACATCTTTTCAGAAGTGGGACCTCCTTATTTTTCCCAATAATTGGTGCTTTGCCATTCCTTGAGTCACTTTCTCAGTGGCTTCTCTTTTCCTTATCCTTGACTTTACTGAGGGAGGTGTCATAAACATGTATCTATGGTTGTTTTTAGAAGATAGGGGATCAGTCTTTCCAAATGAAAGACACTTATGTTACTAAGTAGATTCAGTATTTCCCAAGGACCTTCATATGTTAAAGTCAATTTCAGTAGAATAGGTTTTCTTAGTAAATCGTAGCCTGAATATTATGCCTTTTAGGAGACTTACAATGGGTATGTCATATCCTAGCAAGTTCAGTTCCCTATTTTTGTCCAATTCCCTTTCTTTCCCTTAACTGATGCAAATTCCTTTCTCCTGAGTGTCCCTCAAGGTTCTTTTGAGACTGTAGCAAATGACATGTTAATTTCTCCATTAGCCTATATTTATTCCTCTGTTTCCGACATGAAAGTTATGGAACCATGTGAAGACTAATGTGCTTTTATTTCCTTCTTATATCATATGGAAAGTCTATCAACCCAGGATTGTGCACTTTTGAATTAATTCATGCACACACCAGGGTCATAATTAGGCAGTCATGTCAAATGCAGTGCCTAATTAAATGTCCTTAAACTTAAATGGTATTTCATTAGAACTCAGAACCCAAAATTCTTAAGTACCTCACAAATCCATTCTTCAATTTCAGTAAACCCTTAATTCAGTTTTCCTACAAATTCATAGTAATCTTCATATTTTGCATAGCCCTTAAGACTCTAGAAGCTATATGAAGCATATTCATAAATCCTTTAGTTATCTTCAATTGTGTCCAAGATCTCTACCTTTTCTGAAGGACAGGTTTCTCTCAAAATTTCTGACAGTGAATGTTGGCACTGATTCTTCTTCCCCCCTAATTCTTAAGCAACTTATTTAGATAAAATTTCAAACTTATAGAGAAATTCCAGATGTAATACTTAGATGAACCATTTATTTAGATTTTGTCCCAATTGCCTTATCATCTCAATCTTTTGAGAGTAAATTGGAAACATTGTTCTCCTTTACTTTTTTTATTAGAGAAATTTGAATTTAATAGAACAAGTAAGTATAAAATACAGGATTAGCATATACCACTTGTATTAGATAGGGTTCTCTAGAGAAATAGAATCAGCAGGAGATATTTGTAAATATAAAATGTATAAAAGTGTCTCACGTAATCATGGGGATGTAGAGTCCAAGGTCTGTAGGGCAGGTCACAAGCTGGCAACTCTGAAACTCCAATGAAGGTCCTCAACAAATTCTCAGAAGAGGCTTCCTGGCTGAAGCAGGAAAAGTGATTGTCTTTTCTGAGTTCTCCTTAAAAGCCTTCCAGTGATTAGATTAAGCATCACTCATTGCAGAAGACACTCCCTTTAACTGATTGCAAATGCAATCAACTGTGGATGACACCAATGTAGTCATGATTTAAGTTCATGAAATGTCCTGATAGCAACAGACAAACCAGCACTTGCCTGACCAGACAACCAGGCACCACCACCTGGCCAAGTTGATAAATGAACCTGACCATGACACCACTCTACTACCAACACTTTTTATTGTGTGGAATATTTGTTACAATCGATGATAGCATGTTTTTATTATTGTACTATTAGCCAAAGTTCATGGTCTAACCTAGGGCTCACTGTTTATGCAGTGTAGTTACACAAATTTTTAAAAATTTGTTTCTGTTGCCATAGGGACAATCAAACCCTTCCCCTTTTCATATACATATTTCAGATACATATTTCTATTCTGTTAATTTTCTTCACAATGTTGTGCTAAAATCACCACCATCCATTATCAAATATTTCCACCATTCCAAATAAGAACACTACATTTTAAGACTTCTAGATTCTGATCTTATAGTTTGCTTATTCCAATTATTTCACATCAGTGAAAACATACAATATTTGCTCTTTTGTATCTGGCTTATTTCACTCAACATGATGCCTTCAAAGTTCATCCATGTTGCCACATGTGTCAGGATTTCATTCCTTCTTATGGTTTAGTAATATTCCATTGTATGAATATGTCATATTTATTTATCCATTCATCAGTTGATGGACACTTTTGGTAATTGTAAAAAGGCCACTATTAACACTGATGTGCATATATCTGTTTGACTCCCTGCTTTCAATTCTTCTAGGTATATTCTGAGACATGGGATTGCTGGATCACATGGTAGTTCTCTACATAGCTACTTAGCCTTCTGAGGAACAGCTCAACTGTCTTCCACAGCTGCTGTACCATATTACAATGCCACCAGCAATTAATGAGTGTTCTTATTTCTCTGCATCCTCTCCAACACTTATTTTCCATTTCTTAAATAGCAGCCATTCTAATGGAAAAGAAATGATATCTCATTCTGGTTTTGATTTGCATTTCCCTGATGGCTAATGATGTTCAGCATCTTTTCATATGCCTTCTGAACATTTTTCATATCTTCTTTGGAGAGATGTTTATTCAAGTCTTTTGCCTATTTTTAATTGGGTTGTTTGTCTTCTTGTTAAGTTGAAGGATTTCTTTGTATATGCTGGATATTAATACTTTATTGGATATATGGTTTCAAATATTTTCTCCCATTGCATAGGTTGTCTTTTTACCATCATAATAAAGTTTTGAAGTACAAAACTTTTTAATTTTGATGAGGGTCCGTTTATCTATTTTTTCTTTTGTTGCTTGCACTTTTGACGTAAAGTCTTAGAAACCATTGCCTGACACAAGTTCCTGAAGATTGCTTCCATGTGTTTTCTTCTAGGAGTTTGATAGTCCTAGCTCTAGCTCTTATATTAATGTCTTTGATCCAGGTGGAGTTTATTTTTGTATTTGGTGTGGGAACATGATGGTGTCTGCTAGCTTCCTCTCCTGGCTTCTTGTTTCATGAAGCTCCATGTTCACTATGTGCATTTCCAATTGAGAGAGAAACCCTGAACATTGTCAGCTTTCTTGAACCAAGGTATCTTTCCCTGGATGCCTTAGATTGGACAATTCTATAGCCTTGCTTCAGTTGGGACATCTTCATGGCCTTAGAACTGTGGACTTGTAACTTAATAAATTCCCCCTTTTAAAAGCCATTCTGTTTCTGGTATATTGCATTCCAGCAGCTAGTAAACTAGAACAATTATAATGTATAATTATTTTAATATGCTTTTGGATTCAGTTTGCCAGTATTTTGTTGGGGATTTTTGCATCTACGTTCATAAGAAATAGTATTCTGTAGTTTTCTTTTTTTGGTGTGGTATCTTCATCCAACTTTAATATGAAGATGATGTTGGCCTCATATAATAGATTAAAAAGTATTCCCTCCTCTTCAATTTTCTGGCAATGTTGGAGCAGATATGGAATTAAGTCTTCTTGGAATGTTTGCTAGAATTCCCCTTGAACCTTCTGGTTCTGGTCTTTTCAACTGATGGGAGGTTTGGGGGTTACTGACTGAATCTCTTTACCAGTATTTAGTTTGTCGAGATCTTCTATTTCTCCTTGACTCCATGTAGGTAGTTTGTGTGTTTCTAAGAATTTGTCAATTTCTTCAACATTGGTATAACACCAGCTCTCTTTTGGTTCCTAATTGCATGGTATTTTTTTCCATGCTTTCACCATGAACCTACATGTATCTTTGACTTTAAGGTGAGCCTCTTGCAGACAGCATTTAGTTGGGTCATGCTTTTTACCCATTATGCCATTCTCTGCATTTTGATTGAAAAGTTTAATCCATTTACCTTTAAAGTCAGTAATGATAATGTGGGACTTTCTTCTATCTTTTTGCTAGTCTTTGTGAGTCTTATACCACTTTTGTCCCTCACTTCCATTAAAGGCTACTTTATATATATTTGCTTTCTTGTACTATATTGAATACCTTCTCATTTCTACTTGGATATATTTTTCATCTGTTTTCCTTGTAGCTACTGATTTAGTTTGCTAATGCTGCCAGAATGCAATATGTCAGAAATGGGTTGGCTTTTATAAAGGGGATTTATTAAGTTTGTAATTCTAAGGTCATAAAAACGTCCAAACTAAAGTATCCAGAGAAAGATACCTTACTCAAGAAAGACCAGTGGCATCCAAAACACATCTGTCAGCTGGGAAAGCACATGGCTGGCACCTGCTGGTCCTTTGGCTTCTGGTTTCAAACAGCTTCCCCAGATGCATTTTCTTTCTGCATCTCAAAATGTCTCTGTATTGGCTGTGAGCTTTATCTAAAATGGTTCCCTCTTATAGGATTCCAGTATGCAGATTGAGACCCACTTTGAATGGGCAGAGATATATCTCCATGGGAACTACCTAATCAAAAGTTCTCTTCGACACTTGGGTGGGTCACTTCTCCATAGAAACAGCTTAATAAAAAAGATCCCACCCAGGGTGGGCCATGGTGGCTCAACAGGCAGAGTTCTCACCTGCTATGCTGGAGACCCGGTTTGATTCCTGGTGCCTGCCCATGCAAAAAAAACAATAGGTCTGTCCCCACAAGATTTGATTAAGATAAGAAAAATGGCTTTTCTCTGGTACATAATATGTTCAAACTAGCACAGTTGCCATAGGGTTAAAATCTAACATCCTAAATATATAGCAATCATATTTGGTTTAATGCAAACTTCAATAGCATGCATCTATATTTATCCTGTACCCCCCTGCTCCCCCTCAATTTTATGTACTTATTACCCATGATATCTTTGTACATTATATGCCCAAAACAGATTTGCCATTACTGTGTATGCATTTTCCTTTTAGCATCTGTAAGGAAGTAAGAGCTGGAGTTACATATCAAACAGTACAATGCAATAATATTGGCATTTATATTTACCCAAAAGGTTACCTTTACCACGGGACTTTATTTCTTCATGCTGTTTTGAACCACTGTCTAGTGTCCTTTCCTTTCAGTCTGAGGATCTTCTTTAGCATTACTTATAGAGCAAACCTAGCTTTGATTTATCTGAGAATACCTTAATGCTTCCCTTATTTTTGAAAGAGAGTGTCACTGGATATAAAATTCTTGACTGGAAGTTGTTTTCTTTCAGCCCTCTTTTATCCATGGTTTCTGATGAGAAATTATCACTCAGTCTAATTGGAACTCCCTTATACATAGACATTGCTTTTCCCTTGCAGCTTTCAGAACCCAGTCCTTTTCTTTGCTTTTGAGAACATAATCAATATATGATGAGATGTATTTTTCTTCATGTTTATGCTGTTTAGTGTTCTCTGAGCTTCTTGAATGTACATATTCATGTCTTTTGCTTGTATGGGAAGTTCTCTGTAATTATTTCTTTATTCCTTCACCCCTTTCTCTCTTTAGCCTCCTTCTGGGATTCTCAAAGTGCAAATACAGGTGTCCTTGGTAGTGTCCCATAGCTGTCTCAGGCTATTTTCTCTTTGAATATATATTTTTTTTACTTCTGCTCCTTAGCCTGACTCATTTCAAGTGTCTTGTCTTCAAGTTCACTGATTTTATCTTCTGCCAGCTCCAATATGCTCTTGAAACTTTCCTGTGCATTTTTCATTTCAGTTACTGTGGATTTCAAGTCCAGTAGTTCTGTTTGGTTCCTTTTTAAAATTTCTACCACTACACATATGTTTTCATATTATTTATTCATTGTTTTCCTGATATCATTTAATTCTTTCTCTATATTTTCCTGCATCTCCTTGAACATTTTTAAGGTCACTTTTTAAAGGATTTGTTTGGTATGCTCACATATTCTTCATTGGTGTTTCCTGTATTTTTGCTCTCTTCCTTTAGATGGACCATCATTTTCTTTTTCTTTGTTTGTCTTAGTCTTTACTATTTTAATATTTTAAAATGTTAACTCTTTAATTCACTCCCTGAGATGTCTGTTTCTGGTTTCATAACCAGCTGGTTAAAAGACAGAGATTTTCTTGAGCTTCAGTCCTCCTATCTGGAAGATCTTCCCAAGCCAAATACAGCATACAGGGTTTTCCCTTTCTTTCTGGGCTACTGTCTTGTCTTGGGCTTTTGCTTGTTTAAAATTTTGACCTGTACCCTGTTTACAGGAGAGGTTTTTTTGTTTTGTTTTGTTTTTTGTCTCCATTTCTCACGTGACAAACCTCCCTCTCCCAGGTACTTAAAGTTGACAGGACTTTGTCCCAGACTGTCCATCTCTATGGTATTTTACACACCTTTCATTTTGCCTGAAGGCAAATTTTGGGAGGAGGGTCAAGCCAGGGAGAAATTTCCTAAGTCAGTCTTCCCCAGCCAAAACAGGGTCAGGGGTCTAAAAAAGGGGTTCAGTCTGGCTCCAAAGTGCCCTGTGTAGGGGGTCAGGAAGGGCACCAATATCTTCTCCAATTGCCTCCCAAAGCTCTGCTTTCCTGACCTATTCATCCAATGCAGTCCTTTTTATAACTCTCATAGAGTCATGAGAAGGTACTTCATCTTTATATCTTCCCTGCCTCTGCCCCTGTCCAGGGAGGGTTGAAAACAATGGTTACCTCCAACATTGTCTGGAGTAGGGTTGAACCAATGGTCCATAGCTCACCTTTAACCAGGGCAGGGTTGAAACCATGACTGCCACTGTCTTTGTCTGGTATGGTTGGGAAAAATAGCTGCTCTCAGAGCCATGACACATCAATCCAAATTTTCTAATCAAAAAACCATGATTAGTGATTGACCATGCACAATCCCAATCCATGCCAATCCACCCTGTTCTTTAAGAAGAGGATTTTTATTTTATGTCCCTTTCTTCCTGCCACAATTAGCCAGGGACTGGATCTCAGAGTGGACTGCTGTTAGAGTGGGTGATGGACAATGGTAACCACCACTTGAAGAGATCAATTTACTGTTCTTTACTGTAATTTATCTGCTTCTTCCTCCAGCTTTTCCCTGGAAACTGTACAATGTCCTTCCATCCTCTGAAATTACAACTATAACTGTTTCAGATAGTTCCTGCCTATTTAATAGTTATTGTGGTCAAAGGACTGAGTCCTGGTGCTCTGTATTCCACCATCTTCTCCGTCCCCTTTACTCTTAAATACTTCAGTGGATATTTGCCAGAAAAAAAATGTAATTTTCTTACACAACCACAGTAACATTACAAAGACATGAGTCTCAACTAAGCATTTATCAGCAGAAAACTGTTAACAATGAAGACCCAGAGTACTATTATCAATGACACAATTCCTATGCTTTCTTTCCCTTCTATAATGGAAAGAACCATCTGTTCCTACTTTGTTTCCTTCTCATCCTCTCACTATTTTTTTCTCATCCTTTCACATCCTTTCTCCAAGATTCTGAGAAAGAAAAACTTATGCCAGAAAAGTAAGAGTAGGAGGAGAATGAGATACTCACTTCACTTTACCTCCCCTTTGTCCACCTATCAAGAACATTACTTTCCAAGGAGGCTGATCTCTTAAAAGCAATTGATTACTCTAATATGCATGTCCATATAGAAACACTGAAATTGTTCATCCCCAGGTATTTCCTTGACCTAACTAATTTCTCAAACTTTCTCCTTGACCACAGCTCATCCAACTCCCCAGGCAAGATCACCTGTTTTTCTTTTTTTTTTTACTTTTAAATTTTTAAGAAGTTTTTCAAATTTATAGGAAAGTTGAAAGCACAGGACAAAGAAGTTTCTTCCTTGAACTGTTAGAGATTAAGGTACTGGAATGGAGCTCACCATCAGTTTGTGTATTTCCAAAGGATATTCTCTTACATAACCACAAGGCAACCAATCAAAACCAGGAAATTATAATTGATTTATTACTAGCACCTAATCCTTAGGTGCCATTCATAAATCCTCAAAAGTGGAATTGAATATCTACTCCAAAAGGATGAAGTTACTGAGAAGAAAAGTGACCAACAGGAAAAACCAGCCCTGAAGACAATTACATATAGCAACCTGTAGCTGTTGCTCTGTTTTAATTGAATTTTATATCTACTGAACAGCTTAATTTACAATAAAAGTACCTTCCTTTCTAGCATTTTTTCACTGTTTCTCATGGCCCCAAACACATCTCACTTGGAGTCATCATTTTGCCAAAAAAGAATGTTTTTTAAGTGTTTAACACTTGATTAGTAGGAAAAGTTTTTAGGATTTCCACTCATGGAGTTTAATCTTATTTTATTCACAACTATTTATTTGTGTGGGATTTAATTGAAGGTCTGCCAAGTTGGATTTTCAGTCCAGAGTTAATAAAAACAGAAAATTAGAACAGATCTTGGTTTAGCTCTACTGATTAAGAGCAATTGTTCCTAGTTCCTATGTAGGACATCCCTAGACCAGTTCTAACAAAATGTAAACCCAGAAACTAGGGGAGTGGGGCTGTCTGGGGCCACGTGTTACAAGATAAATCTTCTTCACATCCAGTAGCCTCAGGAATACTATTATAATAATTGATTATTATAACATGTCTAAAATTTATCCAAAAAATACTATGTTTTGAACAATATTTCTGCCACCTTTGTTTAAAACCTTGAAAGGTTCACAGTACTTTAAAAGGTAGAAATCAAATGTATTGTCATAGAACACAGGACCCTCTAGGATTTGACTGCCTCTTTAAATACATCATATATAAAATGTTCAGCCTGGTAACTGGCATGTAATACAGGATACTTATAATAATTATAATTTATATAATTTAATTTACACTAGTATATTATTGATGATGATGATAATGATAAGGAGGAGGATGATTGTTGTGGGTTTTATATAAAGCATATAGTACACTATCCAATTCTTAGTTGGTACTTAATGAAAGTGGGTTTCCAGGAAGAGATCTTCTTCACTCCTTTCCCAGACAACAAAAGGGAAATGGAAAAGGTGGTGGACTTAGGAGGGAGTCTTGGCTACACATGGCACAAAGCCCCCACTTTGCTGAGAATGTAGTCAATGAATATCAGAAACATAACATTCAGGATGAAGGCAGAGACTAAACAAACAAACAAAAAAAAAACAATTGGAACTAAAGAGACCACTTAAAAGAGCAGATGAAAATCATATATATACCAGATAAAATACCGTATAATGAAAACAGAAATTCCAGAAACAGACAGTTAAGTCAGATAGTTTCCATTTGACACTGAAAAACTTTCTTAAAGTTCTGAGAAGAAACTACATGGGTTCCTACAGGTCCTATCAGCCTTCTTACCAAGTGGTAAGAGAATAGGTAAGTGTACTGTGCCAGTTTTAAAAGCCATGTCTTTTAATCCTCATTCAAAACTGCTAGCTGGAAGCTTTTTTATTTTTCCCATGGAGATGCAACCCACTCAATAGTGGATGGTAACTTTTGATTAGATTATTTCCAAGGAGGTTTGTCTCCACCCATTCAAGGTGGGGTTGCCTTATGGAACCCTTTAAGAGGGAGCCATTTTGGAAAGAGCTACAGAGTCTGCCCAGCCAGCAACCTTTGGAGATGAAGAAAGAATATGTCCCTGGGGGAGCTTCATGAAACAAGAAGCTTGGAGAGAAAGCCTGTAGACATCACCATGTTCACCATGTGCCTTCCCAGTTGAGAGAGAAACTTTGAACTTTATTGGCCCTTCTTGAGTGAAGGTAACCTCTTGTTGGTGCCTTAACTTGGACATTTTTATAGACTTACTTTAATCTGGACATTTCCTTGGCCTTAGAACTGTAAACTTTCACTTGCAACTTATTAAATTCCTCCCTTTTACAAGCGATTCTGTGTCTAGTATATTGTTTTCCAGCAGCTAGCAAACTAGAACAGATTTTGGTACTGGAGAAGTGAAGTGCTGCTGCAGTTTGCAAATAACAAGCATGTTGGAATGGCCTTTTAAATGAATAAGGGGAAAATTTTGAAGGAGTTGTGAGGAACTTGATAGAGAAGACCTAGAAGGCCCTGAAGAGACTGTCAGTAGAACTTTGGACTCTAAAGATATTTCTGATAAGGCCTTAGATAGAGATGAGTCACATGTTATTGCCAACTGGAAAGAAGGCAATCCTTTTTTTAAAATGGCAGATAATCTGGCAAAATTGACTAGTGGCTTTGGCTGGAAGGCAGATTTTAAAAGCCATGAACTTGGATATTTAGCAGAAGAGATTTCCAAATTAAATGTGAAAACTGCAGGCTGGTTTCTCCTCACAGCTTATAGTGAAATGCAACAGAAAAGAGATAAGCTGAGAATTGAACTCTTGGGTACAAAGAAACCAGAAATTGATGTTCTGGAAAATTCTGGGCTTCCAGGATGGGAGACCCCAGAGAGTGGTGCCCCACATGAGGATTTGGTCAAATGTGGAACCAGTCAGCCATTTCAGAGAAAGCTAGGATTGGAGATGGTGTTATCCGGGAAGAATTTGTGGAAACGTGTCTGATGGGCATGATCTGACCTTACTACATAGAAAGTCAACAAGAGTATTGCAGGATCTGTGTAAACAGAATCACTGCCAGTCTGGACTGAGAGGGAGAGAAAAGGTACACATTGAAGAAAAAATAACTTCTGAGGCAGAACTACGGAACCTAAAGTCAATAGTTAGGAAGACTTGGGCCAGGGAAGCAGACCCACCCAAGCACATGGAGAGGGTGAGTTTGCCCCAAAGGCAGAAGATGGGCCTTCCACCTCATTGCAGTGGGAGAGTGGTGCCCCCTCAGGTCTTGGAGGAGGTGGAGTATGTTCCTTGGGGATTGAGGAGATCTTGGCTGCCACCACATGGAGGCATTGAGTGTGTACCTCGGCAATGGCAGAGAGCCCAGGTGCAGCCCTGATGCTTGGAGAGGGTGGAGCTGAGAAAAATATGGTTTCACCAATGTTCCCCAAGGTTGCATTCAGAGAGAGGTGGGCCGCTCCATAGGCCCTTGGAAAGGTTGAGACTACCACTTTCTAAAGCCCTAAAGATAAAAGACTCTTAGACTTTGAAATCTAATGGAGTTTGCCCTGCAGGTTTTCAAAATTGCTTGGGTCCAGTGACCCCTGTGTCCTTCTAATTTCTCTCTATGGAAATGGAAATATGTATACTATGACTGCTCCTCCTATGTTAGCAGCAAATAACTTATTCTGAGTTTTACAGGGCCAGAGTCAGAGTAGAGTTTTGCCTTAGGATAGACTAGAAATGAATGCATTTTGCATTTGAAAAGAACATGTCTTTTGGGGGTTCAAGGGTGGAATGTGCCAGTTTGAATCTGGGGTAGACTCTGGAAAAGCCATGTCCTTTAATCCTCATTCAATATTGCTAGCTGGGAGTTTTTTTATTGTTCCCATGGAGATGTGGCCCACCCAACTGTGAGTGGGAAATTTTGATTAGATGATTTCCATGGAGGTGTGTCTCCACCCATTCAAGGTGAGGTTGTTTAATAAAATCCTTTAAGAGGGAACCATTTTGGAAAGAGCTACAAAGCCCACCCAGCCAATATTTGGAGGTGAAGAAAGAATATGTTCCTGGGGAAGCTTCATGAAACAAGAAGCCAGGAGAGAAAGCTATCAGATGTCACCATGTTTGCCATGTGCTTTTCCAGTTGTGAGAGAAACCCTGAACTTTATTGGCCTTTCTTCAGTGAAGGTAGCCTCTTATTGGTGCCTTAATTTGGACATTTTCATAGACTTGCTTTAATCTGGACATTTCCATGGCCTTAGAACTGTAAACTTGCAACTTAATGAATTCCCCCTTTTAAAAGCTATTCTGTTTCTGGTATATTGCATTTTGACAGCTAGCAAACTAGAACATGGACCAAGACAGTCAAGGAGAGGTTTTGTTGATATAAGAAAGTTTTAGCTTCCCTTTGCCATCTCTTGACTTAACCACATATTTTCTTTTTATGATGTATCTTTCCATAATTATAAATTTTGAATAGGAGAGAGAACAGACATATCCCTGCCTATTCTATTTAATGAATATAATGGGGATAATGTTTTCATAAACATTAAATTAGTGCTTTTTATGTTCTTCTCTAAAACATTTCCCTGAGTATATCTTTAGTGGATATGGAGTGCATGTAAATAAAATTAATTTTAAAACTCTCCCCTGTGCAGTGTTCCACCTCTGAAACTAAACTATGTGATATACTGCACCAGGGCAGGAGAGTCCATGTGCACTTTAATAAGACACAAACATTAGTGGGCAGAACAAAGGTTTCCTCTCACAAGATTGTAGTAGATTATACTGGTGCTTAGCAGTATATTGTACTCCTCTCCTTCTTGTAAGACCATACTCTCAAAACATAACCCTACCCCACCCCACCCCACCCCACAGTATGTCAGGACTTTGTTCCTAGTTGTGAGAAGTATCAAGGGTGACTTTCTTACTGAAATATTTAAGAGCGTGTATGAGATTTTCACATGCTCTCTTTCCCTTTCATGATGATCAAAAAATGCACATGATCCATTCTGGAGCAACTACAGGATAATGGCACCTCCATTAGCCTTGATCCTTGAGTGGTGGACTATAGAAAATCCTCCCAATAATTTGTAGTGGATATATGCCATATTATATTGAACCACTGAGATTCCAGCATTACTTTATTACTTAAACATAATCCTACCTAATCTAAAATAGAGACTGAATGCTGGGATGGGGATGAAGGAACATGTGAATTGGGGTGGGGGGGGGAATTGTCTCTTCATCCATCCACAAAGCATTTTGTGAAGAGAAAGACAGACTGAAAAGTAAAGGGGGAAGCAGTTAGATGAATGTCCTGATTACTCCATTATAATGGATAAGAGGGATAAAATGACGTTAGGAGTTAACTCACCCAGATAACCGGCTGCTTAGAAATCAGCAAAAAAATGACAGCCCATTCTAAGAAACAGTGAGATATGTCTCAGTCAAGGGACTAAATTAAAACTTCAAGTAAGACTCAGAATTTGGAACAACTAATCAAAGAAGTTCAAACAAGTCTTCTAAATGAATTCAAGAAGTTGAAGGAAAATATGCATAAAGGGATAGAAGACATTAAGAACACAATATATGGGTGGCTGCTGTGGCTCAGCAGGCAGAGCTCCGACCTGCCATGATGGAGGTCTGAAGTTGGATCCCTGGTGCCTCCTGCCCATATGCAAATTAAAAAAAAAAAAAGAACACAATATATGAACACAAAGAAAAATTTGAAAGTACAAAAAGAAACAACAAAAATTAAGGGAATGAAAGACACAAAAACTATGGGGATGAAAGCAGAGATTCAAAATATACTAGAGGCATACAGCAGCAGATTTGAACAGGCAGCAGAAAAATCAGTGAACTCGAAGCTAGGACAATCTAAATCATACAGTCAGAGGAACAGATAAAGAAAATAATTTTGAAAATTCAGCAGTGTCTCAGGGATTTGAGTGACAGCCTGAAGCACACATATACTTCACGGATGTCCCAGAGGAGAAGAAAAGGGAAAAGAGGCAGGAAGAATATTTGAAGAAATAACGACCAAAAATTTCCCAACACTTAAGAAAGATGTAAATGTGCATGTCTAAGAAACTCAAAGTACTCCAAACAGAATAAAGCCCAATAGACCTACTTGCAGACACATACTAGTTAGAATGTCAAATGCCAAATGATAAAGGGAAAATTCTGAAAGCAGCAAGAGAAAAGTGACTCATCACATACAAGGGATTCTCAATAAGACTAAGTACCAGTTTCCCTTCAGAAACCATAAAGGCCGAAGGCAGTGTTGTGATGTATTTGAGGAATTGAAAAAGAAAAACTGCTAGCTAAAAATTCTTTATCCAAAAAACTGTCCTTTAAAAATGAGGGAGAGTTTAAAATATTCACAGATATGCAAAAATGGGGAGTTTATCAACAAGACTTCTGCCCTACAATAATAATAAAGGGAACTCTGCAGGTTGAAAGGAAAAGACAGGAGAGGGTGACTGAGAGTAGTGTGAAAAAATAAAGATTACCAGTAAGGGTAACAGTTCTAGCTTGCTAGCTGTCAGAATGCAATATACCAGAAGTGGAATGGCTTTTAAAAAGGGGAATTTAATAAGTTTCTAATTTACAGTTCAAAGGCCGAGAAAATGTCCCAATTAAAATGAGTCTATAGATATGTTCAATCCAAGGCATCCAGAGAAAGATACCTTGGTTCAAGAAGGTCAATGAAGTTCAGGGTTTCTCTCTCAAGTGAGAAGGCACATGGTGAACCCAGTCAGGGCTTTTCTTTCAGCTGGAAGGGTACATGGCATGACATCATCTGCTAGCTTTCTCTCCTCACTTCCTGTCTCATGAAGCTCCCCGGGAGGAGCTTTCCTTCTTCATCTCCAAAGTCCGCTGCCTTGTAGACCCTCTGCTTTTTGTGGCTATGATGTTCTGCTCTCTCAGAATCTCCTTCATTCTCTAAAATGTTTCCTCTTTTATAGGACTCCAGAAACTTATCAAGACCCACCCAAATGGGTGGAGACATGTTGTCAACTAATCCAGTTTAACAATCACTCTTGATTAAATCACATCTCCAGGGAGATGATCTAATTACAGATTCAAACATGTAGTATTGAATAGGGATTATTCTGCTGTTACAAAATGGGATTTTGATTAAAACATGGCTTTTCTAGGGGACATACATCCTTCCAAACCAGCACAGTAACCTAAAAGGTAAATGCAAAACCCAATAGTACTGTATCTTCAATATATAACTCTACTCTTTAATTCCTATAAGATTCAGAATATGATTGAACAAGAAAATGGCATAATTCATGATAATGGAAATACAAAATATAAAGTGGTCAAGTGGGACAAAAAACACAAAGAGGAGAAGCAGAGGAATACGGGAGCAGAGAACACGTACACTATTGCAGCTAAGCTGCTCTTCTATTTTTTCAAATTAGTAGGTTATAGATGTAGGTTGTTGTACTAGTTTGAGATTGTCATGTACCCCAGAAAAGCCATGTTTTAATCCTGATTCAATATTGTAGGGTGGATATATATATTTTTTAATTTGCATATGGGCAGGAGGCACCAGGGATCGAACTCCAGACCTCCAGCACGGCAGGTCGGAGCTCTGCCTGCTGAGCCACGGCAGCCGCCCAAGGGTGGATATATTTGATTAGATTGTTTCCCTGGAGATTGTCCTGCTCACTTGTGGATGGGACTTCTTGATTAGATTAAGTCCAGGGAGATGTGACACACCCAATTGTGAGTGTGGCCTTTTGATTAGATGGAGATGTGACTCTGCCCATGCAAGGTGTGTCTCATTAGTTTACTGGAGTCCTTTAAAAGAAGAGACATTTTGGAGTAAACACAGTTGCTTCAGAGCCAACAGAGATACAGATGTTTTGACATGCTTACAGTGTTGACAGAAAGAGCAGACACCTAAACATGGATGTTTGGAGATGCAAAGCCCAGCAGATGTTTCCATGTGCCTTTTCATGAGATGCTAAGCCAGGACCCAGACTTGTGTCCCAGAGAAGTCAAGTAAAGGCCCACAGATACTAAGAGAGGAAACCAATAGCATGAGAAGCTGGACGCAACAGAACTGAGAACAAGGACCAGCAGACACCAGCCATGTGCCGTCCCATATGACAGATATTGGTCTTCCTTGAGTCAAGGTATCTTTCTCTGGATGCCTTAGCTTGGACATTCTTATGGTCACGGTAGTGTAAACTTGTAACTTAAAAAATTCCTTTTTTAAAAGCCATTCCATTTCTGGTATATTGCATTCCAGCAGCAAATAGCAAACCAAAACTGTTGTGTAATATAAATCCCAGGGTCACCACAAAGAAAGTATTTAAAATATTTACAGAAACAGAAATGAGAAAAGGATCAGTCAGATACATCACAAAAATAAACTAGGCAGAAAAGGTGGTTACAAAAAAGGAAATGAAAGGCAAAAAAGAAGATATGACATGAAAAAATGGCCAAAGTAAGTACTACCTTTACAGTAATAATACTGAATGTTTATGAATTAAACATCCAAATCAAAAGATACAGTTTGGTAGAATGGATAAAATGCATTACCCAGCTATGCATTGTTTATAAGAGGTGCACCCTAGACCCAAAGACACAAACAGGTTGAAAGTAAAAGGTTGGAAAAAGATCTCTATACAAACAGTAACCAAAAAAAAGAGCTGGGATAGTATAGTAATATCAAGTAAAACAGACTTTAAATGCAAAACTGTTATAAGAGACAAAGAAGGACACTGTATACTAAGAAAAGGGGCAATTTACCAAGAAAAAAATCACAATCATAAATATTTATGCACCTAAACATGGTGCCCCAAAATACATAAGGCAAACACTGGCAAAACTGAAGAGAGAAAGAGACACTTCTACAATAATAGTTGGAGACTTCAATACACCATTATCATCAATAGATAGAACAACTAGATTGAAAATCAATAAGGAAATAGAGAACTTGAATAACATGATACATGAATTAGGCCTACAGACATATACACACCAAATTGCACCCCAAAACAACAGGATATACAAGTGCACATGGATCATTCTACAGAATAAACCATATGTTGCACCCCAAAACAGCCAGATATTCCAGTGCACATGAATCATCCTCCAGGAAAAAACAGATGTTGGGTCATAAAATAAGGCTCAATAAATTTAAAAAGATTGACATTATACAAAAATTCTATTCTGACCATAATGGAGTGAAGCTGGAAATAAAAGACATGCAAAAGCCTGGAAAATACACAAATATATGGAGTTTAAACAACACACTCTTAATCAATGAGTCAAAGAATAAATTTCAAGAGAAATCAGTAAATTGTTTGAGATGAATGAAAATGAGAACACAATATACAAAAACTAAAGGGATGGAGTGAAGGGAATACTGAGAAGAACATTTATAACCCTAAATGCCTATGTTGAAAGAGAGGTAACAGCCGAAATCAAAGACCTAACTGCATGCCTGGAAGAACTAGAAAAAAAACAGCAAACTAATTCTGAAGCAAGCAGAAGGAAAGAAATAACAAAGATTACAGGAGGAATAAATGAAATTGAGAATAACAAACAACAGAGAGCATTAACAAAATAAAATTGGTTCTTTGGAAAGATCAATAAAGTTAACAAAACCTTAGCTGGATAGACAAATCAAAAAGAGAGAAGAAGCAAATAAACAAAATCAGAAATGAGATGGGGGGATGTGCTGGTTTGAAAGGAAGTATGCCCCCTAAGAAAAGCCATGTTTTAATCTAAATCCCATTTCATAAAGGTAGAATAATCTCTACTCAATGCTGTATGTTTGAAACTAATGAGATCATCTCCCTGGTTGATGTGATTTAGTCAAGAGTGCTTGTTAAATTGGATTAAGGGACGACATGTCTCCACCCATTTGGGTGGGTCTTAATTG
>PVIY010022978.1:0-40039 GCA_004026745.1 Myrmecophaga tridactyla | reverse complement strand
ACAAAGTAAAGAAACAATCATACCAAGTAGTTGAGAAATAGAAAACTTTGTGATGCTAGGATGGGAATGACTGTGATTCAGGAAACCCTGAGCTGGATTCCCCCTCATCCCTTCACCCCTGGTTTTCTTGGGGGGGGGGGGGGGGCTTCCCGCTCCCTACCCAGGGCCTCCGTTTCTGCACACATCCTCCCTCCAAGGCAGCAGGCAGCTGGGCGGGCGGGAAGCTTTGGCAGCAGCCCGGGGCAGGGCCGGGGAGGGGCTGGGGCTCACAGTGGATTCTGAGCTGGAAGTCCTGGGCCTGCTGGCCGGCTGGGCTGAAGGCCACACACTGGTACCGCCCCTCGTCCCCCAGGTGACTGCTGGCGATTCTGAGAACTTGGCCGTCATCCCGGAGCTGGAGGTGAGGGTCTCCTGGAAGGACAGGCCTGGGGGGGGGGGGGGCAGGCAAGAGAAAGCCACCTGTGAGACCAAGGCCCTGGAAAGGGCAAGCTGCACAGAGAGGAGCCTGCAGCAGGAGCCCCAGAAAATCTGGACAAGGATGCAAACTCTGCTGTCTTCCATGGCGAAGGTGGGGTAACACAGAGACGCGGGCTCACCTGTGGGCCTCAACAGGGTCAGGACTGACAGGGTGAGGACAGAGAGGCACTTCAGATGTAACATTGAAGGAGGCACTTGCCCTCAGCTTGTGCAAATGCCAACCCTGAACTCGGATGCCCCTGAGAATGAGGGCCTCCTTAAATGCTGTGTCCTAAGCGCCTCACCCTAATCCCGGGCTTGGGCCTAGACCTAGCAGGTTCTAAACCCACAGCTGAATCTGTAGAACAGAAAACAGCTCATTGGTTGCTGGGGCTGGGATAGTAGCCGGGAATGGCTGCAAATTGTCACAAGGGAACTTTTGGGGGTGACAGAAATGCTACAAAATTAAGATGCAGTGAGGGTGGCACGACTCTATTAAGTTTACTAAAAATTTGTGAAGTAGACCTATACAAAGGATGAATTTTATGTTGTATAAAGTGTTCCTAAAAATAAACCCTGCCTGCCAAATGAACTCTGTCCACAGACAAAGGTTGTTCTGTCCCCTCTGGTCTGTGATCTTTGGGGAGGGGAGCGGGGGGGGGGGCACAGAGAGGCTGTTCAGACATGGGAGCACATCCCAGGGGCCAGACTCCCTCGGCCTCGCAGTGAGCAAGGGACCAGCCCCATTACACAGATGAGAAAACTGAGAGGTTAAGACCCTGCCCTAGACTGTGCGGCTCACATGGGTTCCCCACCTTACCTCTCACAGCCCCCAATCATGAGTGCACACTTCTGCCTCTACACTCTACCCAGGCCGTCCCCCCACCTACAACACCTTTATCCTCTCCAAGTCCCACCTGGAGACGCCTTTATCCTCTCCCAGACCCACTTGGAGTCCAAGTCCCACCTCACCCTATAGACCTTCAAATACCATGAGGGTCAAAAACATGGGCCATGGAGCCAGACACAGGTGCAAACCCTGCCTCTACCACTACTTGGGTAACCGTGGGCAGCATACCTAACTTTTCTGTGCCTCAGTTTCCTCCTCTTCATAATGAGGATGAGCCCACTGCTAGCCATCCCTACCTCCGGCTGTCCCCCCCTCCAGTCCTAGAGCACACACACAGAAGCTTACTGCTTATTGGGGTCTGTCTCCCCCCAGGGGCTCTGAGCTCCATGAGGGAAGGAAAGGGATGGTTCTGCTCAGTGTTCCTGCTCCAGCACTGATCCTGGCACACAGGAGGCACGCATCAACGTTTAGATGGCCATGTCCAACTATTGCACAATTGCTTTATTAATGAAGGAAATGCATGCAGAACTGTGTTCCAGTAGCTATGTTTCTTAAAGACAACTGTATAATGATATAGCTCTCGTAATGTGACTGTGTGATTGTGAAAACTTTGGGTCTGATGTTTCTTTTTTCTACCTTATGGACAGATGAGTAAAACATATGGATTAAAAATAAATAAATAATAGGGGGAACAAATGTTAAATAAACTTAGTAGATTGAAAGGCTAGTGATCAATGAAAGGGAGGGGTGAGGGGTATGGTATGTATGAATTTTTTTTCTGTTTTCTTTTTTATTTCTTTTTCTGAATTGATGCAAATGTTCTAAGAAATGATCATGATGATGAATATACAACTATGTGATGAAAAAAAGAATGTTCATATTGCATGTTGATTGGTTTTATTAATAAAAATTAAAAAATAAATAAATAAAGGAAATGCTTATAAAAAGGAAGGTTGAACTGCCTATAATAACTAAAAGGCCGAAACAACCCAGATGTTGAGTCATGGGTGAATGGGTAAACAAAATATGGTATATCCATAAGATGGAATATTATTCATAAAAAGGAAGAGAGAGAAAAGGAAGAGTCAAGCATGAGGAAAAGCCTACCAGGCCAGGGGTTTCTCAGGGGTGGGTGGGAGGTGCCCGCGTTGCCCTGCCAATGGGTGGCATAGCTCTGCCACACAGAGTCCAGCTTCTCCATAGTCCCCCATCCACTATGGAGAAGTCCCTGCCTGGGCACAACACTCACACTACCTGCCGGGGTGGGGGGCACTCACTGCCTGTCCTTGGTCCACTCCACCTGGGGCCTGGGGACCCCGGAGGTCCGGCACTGCAGCTCCACCTCGTCACCAGCCAGTCCGAGCACCTCCTGAGCAGCCCCGGCTCTGAGCACGGAAGGTGGGACTAAGGGGCGAGAAGGAGTAGGGGGTGAAGCAATTTCCTACTGCAGGACCTCTGCATATGCAATCCCCCCCGGCTGCCTGGACCCTGCTCTGCGCTCTCTGAGCAGCCTGTACTGCTCTTCTGCAGCACTAACATCACGGTAATTACCTGCTACTGCTGTGACTGTCTAATGCCCCCCCACCAACTATGACAATGACGATGGTGTCCATCCCCTCCTGTCCCCTGCTCTCAGCACAGGCCCAGCACACAGCAAATATTAAATACAAATAGGTCGAACACGCATGAGCAAAGGGGGAACGGTGCTCTAGCCTTCCGCTGCCCCCCAAACAGCCCCTGCAAGGTCCCCCTCCTAAAGGTGCAGGGAGAGTAGGACCCAGGCCCAGGGGGAGCTGCGGAGGCTCAGGGCGCACTTACTGAGCACGAGGAGAGCAAAGTCCCTCTGGGCTTTCCCGGCCTGGTTCTCTGCCCGGCAGGTGTAGAGGCCCGAATCACCCTCCCGGAGGGTGGGAAAGTGGAGGATCCGGGCCCCATTCAGGAGACGGCGGCTGCCAAGCTCAGGGATCTGGGTGCATGAGGTCAGAGGCGGCCAGTGAGCCACCGTTTCAGCAATGAGGACGCTGAGGCCCAGGGAGGACAAGCGACTGGCCCAGGGTCCCACAGCTGGTTGGTGAGCAGAATACACAGCCTCTGACTTCCAGAGCAGCAGGCTGCCCTCTCTTCCACGCAACCTCCCAGGCTTCATCACGGGACCACAGTCCTCCACTGCCCCAATCCCACTCCCTGCCATCCTAAGACACCTGTCACAGTCCCACCACCACAAGTTGGCACCGCTGGAACACCCACCCCATAGGCCCTTCCCTTATACAAATCCCACCCCACAGCCCGTCTGCCCCAAGGGAACACCCACCGGCTGCCCATCCTTGAGCCACATGATCTCAGGAGTTGGGAAGCCACTGGCATCACACTCCAGCATCAGGGACTGCCCGGCCATGCCCGACACGTTGGCCTTGCGCCCCTCCTCTCGGATGCTGGGGGGTACTTGGGAGCAAGGAGAAGCAGAAGAGCTGCCAGTCCAAAGAGCCACAGCCACCTGGACCCAGTCTGGGCCACCTCTCCCCTCCACCAGAGTCTCTAGGCTGCCGTTCTGCCCATCACAGGGTCCCAGGATGTCTGCCTGCCCTCGACCACCCTGGCACTGCTCTGGCTGGCTATGGCGAGCCTGCAGACCTAGGAATAGTCAAACAAGAGGCTGCAGCAGCCTCGCCTGGACACAGCACAGCCCTTGGCATGCTCAGTTGCCATACTGCACTCTCAGAGGCTGCATCCATCCAGCTCTCACACCAAGATGTCACCATGATCACTGGGGGAGGGGGGCCCATCCTGGGCCCCCTGAGTCAGAGCCTCTGAAGGGGGAGCTTGGGGATGTCTTTGCAATAAACTCTCCAGGCAACGTATCAGATGGTGAGCCAGGGCGAGGTCACAGGGGAGTGGAAGGTGGCCCATTGGGAGCCATTAAATCTGACCCAACATTCATCATATCTTCCCATCGGCAAGTAGGGCACCCCCCAACATCAATGTCTCTGTGTTAAGGCAAGGGGCTGAGCTCCCTACCCTGTACCCCAGAGGTGGGCTTTGGGACTCTTCCAACTTTTGGTACTCATTTTAGCATGGATTCACCTATTAGACCCCTTAAAAGCCATTTGTGGGGTCCCAGGTGCTTCCTTATATTTTGTCGACCTGGGATCTTTCTGGAAAAAAGGGGCACCTGGTGCAACCTGCTCCTCTTCCAACATTCCCGTGCCATCCCCGTTGCTAGGCACCTGGGTGCAGCCATCCCTGCAGTGAGCCCTCAGACCCTGGAGGGCTGGCACTGCCACACTTGAGCACACCATTGGGACTGGGCCATGGGAGGTGGTGCAAGCCAGTTTCCAGGTCCCACTGCCCTCATCACCCGGTCCCCAGTTCTGGGGCTCCACTCACCATAGACAACCAGCTTGGCTCTCCTGGATGCAGAGCCCACCTCATTGGTGGCCTGGCACTCATACTCTCCACTGTCAGAGGGTGAGACGGAAGCCAGGAACAGGGCCCCTTCTTCCAGCACTGTCACACCTGGCCGGTCACGCAGGGGCTCTGAGGATGGGCCTTTCCGCCATGTCACCTCAGGCTTAGGCATCCCTGGAAGGCACGTAGAATCATCAGTCCCGCATACCCTGACACCTTCTCACTTCCACACCCCAGCCCACGCTGTTTCCCCACGTGTCTCCTGTGGATCCCAGCCCTTCCCCAGGCACCTCCCTCACTCCCTAGGCTGCAAGGAGCTGCTGTCCTCAGGCTCCAGGAACCCACACTTCTCCCTGCCCCCCACCTAATGCTGCACCTCTTGATGGTCTTCCCAGTTTCCCTGCGGCCCTATCCGGGCCACCGCATGGCCCCACCCAGCAATACACATAGCAGGTTCACCACAAACCTCCGTTGAATGAATGAACAAATGAACAAGTCTGCTGTGCTCAGCAGCCTGCACTGTGCTGCCAGATGGATGCTGGGGCAGAGGAAGGCAGCTGCTGTGCCCAGCTGGCGCTTCACTTAGGCGTGAACCAGACACAACCCCTGGGTGCTAATATGAAGATGTTATGTACCCCAGAAAAGTCATGTTCTTTTTCCTAATCCAATCTCGTGGAGCAGACCTATTGTTTGGGATGGAAACTTTGGCTGGATGGTTTCCATGGAGATGTGACACACCCAGTCATAGGTTGGACCTTTTGATTAGATGGAGATGTGACGCCTCCTATTCGAGATGGGTCTTAATCAGTTTACTGAAGTCTTTAAGAGAGCTCACGGAGAAGGAAAGAGCTCAGAGACACAGACAGAGACGTTTGGAGATGCAGAAAGAAAACAGCCCCAGGGAAGCTGTTTGAAACTAGAAGCCAAAGGATGGGCAGACACCAGCCACCTGCCTTCTCATCTGACGGAGGTATTCCAAATGCCATTGGCTTTTCTTAAGTTAAAGTGTCTTTCTCTGGATGCCTTAGTTTGGACACTTTTATGGCCTTAGAACTGTCAACTTGTAATTTAATAAATCCACTTTATAAAGTCAACCCGTTTCTGGTATTGCATTCCAGCAGCATTAGCAAACTAAAACACCATGCGAGCTCCATGACCCCCTAGGATCCTCTTCTCAGACACCCCCCAGGTTGACCTGTCTCTGCCAACAGACTGTTTGCTCCACAGGGCCTGGTGCCCAGGGGGTGCATAGTGAGCAGTCGCCCCCATTTTGCTGAAAGCAGAGCCATCTCTGTAACCCCAGCCCCTAAGACAGGGCCTGACACATAGTAGGTCCTCCAAGCGGCATGGAAGGAATGAGCCAATCATCCAAGAACTGCAACTGAAGAAGCAGTGCTGCCCAGCAGTTATGGCAGGGCCCGGGTCACAGGACCTGGCTGTGACTCCCAGCTCTGCCCCAACCTGCTGAGCGGGCTCAGGACAACAGCACCGCCCACCCCCAGCCCACGCCTCCTCTCATCTCCATGGACGCTGAGTAGAAGAGAAAGGATGCAGGGGCTGCCAAATGCCAGGGCCGCCTCCCTAAACTCACAGGTCAGCCCCCTGGGCACCTCCATCCCTGCATCCCCAGCCCGTCAGCGCTCACTTTCCTCGCTAGTCACCGGGATTCACAATAATTACCAGGAATAACGGCCCACACTTTATCCACCACGCTGCCGGGGAGGGCCCACCACCTCCCCGGCAGCGTGGAGCACCCTTTGTGGCTACACACACACTCTCTTTTTCCCTCTCAGCTGGGGGGAGGGGGGAGAAGGGGCCCTGGGAGGGGTGGGGGGAGCCACCCATTTGGCATGGGGGACTGGGGTCAAGATGTGACACTGTAAAGCACCCCATGACCCCTTTCAGGAGGCTTCCCTGCCACGCCCCACCCTGCACGACCATCTGCTCCCACCTCATAGTCCTGAAAACGCTTCCTTTCTGCTTGTGACTTGCCTCTGGTGCGAGGCAAAGGGCCCAGGGCCCAGGGGCCTGCGTGCATGTCCACCCATTCTCTGTGTGTCTTTGGGCAAACTGCTAATCTCTGCGTGCATATCTTCTTATGGAGACCTCTGTCATTTTCCTTTGTGTCTGCCCGGGCTGCCAGCTAGAGTGCCCTGCTCCCAGTGCCTGCTCTTCCTACTGCACACGCACGCATGCACATGCACACACATCACACACACACACCACCCTCTGACATGCACGCACATACATACACTCGTGTGCACACACACACACACACTCACATTTGTGCCCCTTCTGGCTCCTTCAGATGCATCCTGAAAGCTCCACCTTACCCCATCCTTCCCCCTCCCAGGGGGACCAGGGCTTCCGAGCTGGAAGGGCTGGGGGTCCATTGGACTGGAACTTCTAATGCAAAAATTCTAATGGTGAGCTGGCTGTGGAATGCCCTGGAGCACTGTGATGGGAAGATTCCAGGGCACACAGAGCAAATGAAAACCCCTCCTCTCCCCTCCCCCTCCATCATCCAAAAGAGAAGTGATGACATGTCCAGCAAGTCGGTGCCTGGGCGCCATGCCTTTCCATCCCACCCACAAGGAAGGAGCAGATGGCAGGGCCACATGAACTGGAGGGTCCCCATGTGCCAGGCATGGCGCTCGCTGCTTTCTCCTTTACCTCTCACAGCCCCTCCAAGCCCAAGGTCACACAGCTGCTGAATGCCAGAGGTGAACCCAACACTGTCCACCAGGCACTGACCACCTGCTAGAAAATGAAGGTCAAGGTCAGCCTGGGAGGCAGGACATGGTCAGGGTGAGGCAGTGTTATGTGGAGGGGGCTGGGCTTATGCTGATGAAGCTGAAGTTTGGCCCAGAGAACAAGCCCCTGACTGATGGGAGATGCATGTGTGGGGTTGTGGGCAGCAGTGGAGGGCACGAGGTCTGGGTGGGGTGGGTCCTATCTCCCACCCTGGGAGAAAGCGGAACAGCTGCTGCTGTTACCCGAGATGGCCACTAGGTGACGCCATGGTCAAGTGCTCGGGACCGCACCCACAGAGCTTCCAGCGCTCCCACCTGGTGTGTCTGTCTCCTGCCTAGGACGCAATGGACAGCTAGTCACCCCACACACCTAGGAGCCAGAGCTGGTCCCGCTCTTACGTGCCCCTCCCTGTGTCCTGTTCCAGGGACTTCCCTGGGCCCCATGGCAAGAGGAAGCAGAGCTAGGTCTAGAGGCAGCTCTCCTGGCTCATGCCACTTGCTACCCAGACACCTTCGTGGGGAGGCAGCATGCACTCAGGGAGCAAGACGCTCACAAGTCAGCTGCAGAAAACGCCCATATGAAACAGCCCAAACACGAAAGATGCAGCTCCAGCAGAGAGTACGATCAGCAAGGTGGGACAATGAGGTTTTTCAGAAAAACAGAATCCATTCCTTCAACACATTTCCTCGAAATCCCACCAAGTGCTGGGCATGGTGCCAGGACCTGGACAACTCCTGCTGCCCCAGTGACTTCTCACAGCGGCCCTGTGCAGGAGGTACCACATTTACCCACTGCAGGGATGCAAATGCAGGCTCAGAAAGGAGGCCCAAACAGCCTGCAGACACACAGCCAGAAAGGGCCAAGGCAGGCTCAGCACTGGGTGGCTGACTGCAGAGGTCTCGGCCCCACCCTGCTGCCCCAAAGGAAGCCTGCGGAAGGACTGGTTTGTCCAGGACTGCATGAGTCCACCTCTGGGAATCAGTCTGGGACTTGGGGAGTGATTGGGGCCATGGAGCCCAAGCAAACAGGGACCCTGCCCTTCCTTGGCCCTGTCTGTCATAATTCCCCAGGTGCTGTGCTCCAGGACACTGAGGGGCAAGTGGCTAAAGAGACAAGCAGAGCTGAAGTTGAATTAGACCACTCTCTGTCAGTCACTACCTGGCTGTGTGACCCCAGGCAAGTCCCTTAACTCCTCTGGGCCTGGATTGTCCCTTGTTAAAAGGGGCTAGGATCAATACCCATCTGACAGGCATGAAATGGGATGAAATGACTGGCAGGGCCCTGGCAAGGAATAAGGACCCCCAAAAAAACCCATAACCGGTGGGTGATCCAGGGCACTGGAATGTGGGCAGGGGGCTCCTCCGCAGTCCCCCATCCCTGGCCCCCACCCCAGTCCACCCCAGGCCCCGGCCTCACCTCTGGCAGGGCACGGCAGGCTGGCGTTCTCTCCCGCCACGCGTTCCAGCAGGCCACTGGTCTTGTCAGCTCCCCAGTGCGGTGGCTCTGGTAGGAGATGACGTGGTCACACTCATACCCCTGAGCCCAAGGCTTGGAGCTGCCCCTAGGGAGCCAGGGCCAGCAGGGAGGGTGTCTCCCCTCCAGAATACTGGCAGGATGTGAGGAGGGGATGCAAGCCCCGTGCTCCCACCCTCAGCTTCACGGCAGTGGAATCCGGGCCAATGGAGCAGCCCCGGGCCGGCCCCCACAGGCTGGGGGAGGCTGAGCACGCATCCCCAGACACCAGGGGCTGAGCGTGATCCTCCCCCTCCAGCTCCCTTCTGGCAGCCGCTTTCTAACTTTGTCTTAAATTAATAAACATTTGCATTCGTAATAGTGGAAATGTTAGCACCATTGATCCAGAACTTACTATGCTCCAGGGGCTTCCCTCACATTCTCTCATTGACCCCCCTCACATATTATTGGATTCAGTTTGCAGAGGAGAAAACTGGGCATCAGAGTGTGAATGACTGGCCCACGGCTGCAAGTGGAAGGGGCTGGGCTTGGGCCAGGCACCTGCTCTCCAGCCCGCGCCCCCCCGGGCCTTCTGTCCACCATGTACTCAGAGGCCGTTTACCGCAAGGCAAGGGGAGGGTGTGCAGGGGCCCCCTGGCGGTGGCTCTGAGGACCTGCTCGTCAGTCCCCACCAGGAAAAATGAGGCTCCCAGACGCGGACATCTCACAGCTGCAGGGGTTTGGGGTAGGCCCAGGGAAGGTCCAGGAAGGAAAAGCACTCTGTCCCAGCAAGGAAGGTGACGGCGGGGGCTGAGCCCAGAACAGCAGGTGCAAGTCTCAGAAGCCCAAGCTGAGGTTTGGGGGAGGTAAGGAAAGGGCTCTGGGGACTGTGGGGGGACTTACCCAGCACCCTGAGCTCCAGCTCCCACGCATCCACCCCGGCGCTGTTGGAGGCCTCGCAGCGGTACATCCCGGCGTCGGAGGCCTGGATGGCTGCAAAGCGGATGGAGCCCTCAGGGCCTCCTCCCTGCAGGGCTGCCCCGTCCTTGGACCAGCTCAGCAGGGGCTCTGGGCTGCCCTCAGCCACGCAATTCAGATCCAGGGCTTCGCCTGCCAGCACCTTCAGCACCCGTGGGCCTGGCTGCACCTGGGGGGGAGCTGACAGGGCCACGAAGTGGGGGTCAAGGAAGAGGGAACACCAGGTAGGGGGTCACAGACCCCAGAGCCCAGACTGGTGGAGGGCTTTGCCTGTCACAGGGCTCCCTGCACCTCTGGGCAGCACCGATCTGCAAAACTCACTGTGGGAGGCAACCAAAGGCTGCTGACTCCTGGCTTTGTCAGGAAGAGACATCAGGACACCCCATTTGTGCCCCTAAAAGTGAGTGAAATCTGACCTTTCACCTGAATCATCTTACTCTCATGAAAGACTCGCTCCTTGGTACTTGGCTTGTTTACCCCACAAACCCCTCCCCCCAGACCTGTATCTACCCAGACACCATTTGAGAACCACCACCTGGGAAACAACCTCCTCAGTGCACACCAAGGGGAAACTGAAGCCCAGAGGGGCAAAGCAATTGACTCAAAGCCACACAGCAAGGGTGGGAGGCAGCACACACTAAGGAGCTTCGAAGCTCTCATTCTAGGTGAGATAGCTGAGGTTTGAATCCTAGCTCGGCCCCTCACAGGCCACGGGACCCTGCGCTCTCATGGCGCCTCAGTTTCCCCCTCATAACAAAACCACCCAGAGGAGGAAGCAAGATGCTTCACTAAAGCAGCTACTACAGACCCTGGGCCACAGCAAGTGCCTGATACTTGGTGGTTAGAATTATTCTCGTTATTCTTGCCTCCCTCCTCCCCTTTCCTTGGCTATGGGGAAGACAGTGGTTTCCATTTCCTTGGGCATTTGTGTTTTCAAGTCACATTCTCATTCTCCATCTCTTTCAGGCCTTCCTAGGAAAGTGAGGCTCCAAAAAGTTACATGACTGAGCCAATCTCACACTCTCCCAGCGGACAGGGGCTGGAGCTGGCACAGCCCTGGGTCTGTGTGGTCAGGAGTGCAGGAAGCTTCTCATGGCCCAGGTGATTTCTCAGAGCCCAGGGCCTCCCCACTCTGGACGCTGCCAGGATGCTGGAGCAAGCGGTCCTGGGCCCTTGGGGGAAGCTGAGGAACACACACCCTGTTCCCAGCTTCTGAGGAGGGGCCTGGCGATGAGCCAGGAAGGCTCCCCACCCAAGAGCACGAGGATGCACAGGCTTTGTGTGCCTGTCCCGCTCTCTCTCACAGACACACACGAACATATGCACAAGCACACACACTTGCTGAAAACAGTGTCTTCCGCTGTGCTGAGTGCATCATGTGGACATCTTCTGACAACTGAGAAAGGCATTATTGCTGCCCCTACTTTACGTCGGGGAAGCCAAGCAACTAGCCTGTCACATGGCCGGTCAGTGGTGGAACCAGGGTGCAAACCCTTCCTGCCGACCCTCAGTCTCTGCTCTTTATCCTCCCTGCTTCTGCGTCTTCCTCATAACTCATACAAATGCACTGCAAACCTCTGAGCCTCGCTCTTCCTCTGGGACTCAGCCTGTCCACCTGTAAAATGGGGCATTAGCTTAGATCAGGGGCCAGCAAACTTTTCCTGTACAGGGCCACACAGTAAATATTTGCTTCTTCGCAGGCCATCTGGTCTCTTTCTCAACTAGTCCCCTCTCTGCTGTTGTAGCACAAAAGCACCATAGACAGTATGTAAAGGAATGGGTATCACTGTGTCCCAATTAAGCCTTATTTATAATCACCAAAATTTGAATTTCATATAATTTTCTTGTCATGAAACATGGTTCATATTTCCCCCCCCCAATCAAGTAAAACTCATGGGCCATACAAAAACAGGTAGGGGGCAGATTTGGCCCATGGGTCGTAGTGAGGTGACCCCTGTCTTAGAGATGACACTTTCCCTGCCTCTTTGATGTAGTGATTCACACGGACCAGCTTCCTTTGGATGACCCAGGGGGACACCCATTCCTGGGAGCCCTTGGCTGGGCTGGGAGCCAGAACCTTAGCGGGATGCCTAGGAACCGCCAAGCCACAGTGTGAAGCGCTCAGCCCAGGGCCTGGCATGCTGCAGATGCTCCCCGGGGGGGGGGGGGGCAACAGCTCCCGTTTTGGGTGTGCCATGGGCATGGGGTGGGAACAGGGTCTTGGAAAAGCCCTCTTTAGGTGGGCAGCCGATCAGGAGGGATCTCAGAGAGGCATCCCCTGAGCCTCTGCCTTTTAATGCCGCCAAAACCCTGTCTCCTGGGGCAGGGCAGGACCCCACTGCCCCCTTCCCAGGACCCCTGATGACCCCCCAGGCTCTCAGCACTAAGGTCCCCTCTGGGTCCTGCCGTCTCTTCTCAGGGGGCCTCTAAACAGCCTCTCTTGGCCCCAACCAAGGAGGAGAGGTGGAGAAAAGGGCTGTGGCGATTTGGAGCTGTATGTACTCCAGAAAAACACGTTCTTAAATCTAACCCACTCCTGTGGGTAGGGACCCACTGTGAGCAGGACCTTCTGATGAGGTGCTTCCTTTAAGGTGTGGCCAACCTTATTCAGGATAGGCTTTAACCCGACTCCTGGAGTCCTTTATACATAGAATGAATACAGAGAGAGAGAAAGAAATCCACAGACGCAAGAAGCTGAGAGAAACGAAACCTGGAAGAAAAGAGAGAGCCCAGCAGGCACCAGCATGGGCCGTGCTTTGCAGGAGAAAGCGTTGCCTTGACCATGCCTTAATTTGAACATTTGCTCAGCCTCAAACTTTATGCCAATTAACCCACATTGCTTAAAGCAGAGCCATTTCACGGTGCTTGCTTTAAGCAGCCCAGGAAACTAAAGCAGGAGGAGGGGAGGAGATGCAGGACTGGGGCGAGGTGACAGGAGGAAGAGGAGAGCTGGAGGCCAGGGGTTGGGGGAGCGTCAGAGCGAGCGGAGGAGGCCTGAGAAAGAGCAGGGGGCAGGGCAGGGCCCTGGGCAGTGGGGAGCAGGGGCAGAGGGAGGCGGACAGCGGCTGTCAGCCCAGGCCCTACCTTGTACCCTGAGGATGTAGCGCCTGGAGGCGGACCCCGCTGGGTTACTGGCTGTGCACTCATAGCGGCCACTGTCACTGACCTGGGGCTGGGTCAGACGCAGGGAGCCCGACGGGAGGAGGCCATGCCTGCAGGGATGAGGGGACACAGGTGAGACCCTAACCAGCCCTGTTCCCGCCAGAGAGGCCTCAAAATCCAACTTGGGCCAGCCGCCTCTGCCGGGAAGTCTTCCGCGATTGAGGCAAGGCCCGCCACACAACCGCCCACCGCTCTTCAGCCTCAGCCCATGGAGCTTACCCTCCATTCCTGCCCCTGCCCCCAGCCAGGGCCAAACCCCACCCCTGCTGGTATAACAGATAAAGAGAACTGGACTAGGAGACCACGGGCTTGGGCTTGAGTCCAAACTATGAGCCCTTTCTAGCTGTGTGACCTTGGGAAAGGGGCTTTGCCTCCCCCAGGTGCTGCTTCCTCATCTGGAAAATGGGAATAATAAGAGGTCCTGTCTCCGGGTGGTAGAGGGCTCCCGCTGCGGGCTCGGCCAGGGCTGGGACCTGGTCACCACTCGATCCCTTTCTGCTGCTGGCCGTGACCCGCCTGCTCCTAATATACACACGTGCCGTGCCTCGACCCAGAATCACTGAGACGCTCACAGCCCTGCGAGGCGGGGAGGACGCCACGGCTCGGAGGGCCTCTAAGTGTTTTTTTTAAAAAACATTTTTTATTGTGAAATATATATAGATTTCAAAGTACATTGTAACAAGTAGGTATAGAACAAATTTCAGAGTTTGGAAAGGTCACAGTTCCACAGTTTCAGGTTTTTCCTTCTAACTGCTCCAAGACACTGGAGACTAAAAGAAATATCAATATAAAGACTCAGCAGTCATATTCATTTGTTAAATTCTTTCTTCTCTGTTATAACTCCTCCTTCTCCTTTGATCTTTCTCCCTCTCTTTCGGGGTATTTGGGCTTTGCTCATTCTAACTTTTTAATTTTGGAAGGAGCTGTCGATAATATAGGATAGGGAGACCGAACTAGTTGATGTTCTGGGGAGGCTGGGCCCTCAGGGTTTCAGGACTTATTTGGCCTAAGAATCCATCTGGTTTCTGGAAAGTAATCACAGCGTGTGAAACTTTTGTAGAATCTCAGAGCCCTAGGTGTTCTTTAGGGTTAGAAGGAATGGTTTTGGTTGGGGTCTGCAAACCATGGTAATTAGCTCTATCTAGTTGAAGCTTGCATAAGAGTTGCCTCCAGAATAGCCTCTCGACTCTATTTGATTCTAAATGCTTGTTGGCATTCTGTCGCCCAAAGCTGTACTGAGGGGCCTCCGGAAGGAAGCTACTGAATCCTGACTCCACTGGCACCCCCAACCCAGCCCACCTTGCTGAAGTCACCTGGCCCTCATCCCATGGTCCCCAGCCAGGCTCTTGCAGCTGGGCCAGTCCTCGAGGGGCCCCTGCAGACATGATGTCACTGGCCCATATGTGCTGGCTCTCCACGGACCCCACCCCCATAAAATGGGGAGGGCAGCTGCAGCCATTGGCCCTGGCTGGCCCCAAGAGCAAGCAGCCAGCACGGGGGTGGGGAACTCCAAGACCAGTCCCCGAGCTTTCCTCCCACCAGAGGTTACAGGCTGGGCTCTGGAGCCAGCCAGGTTTGGGTTCCAGTCTTGGTCCCCAACACCCTGCTTTCTGCTGAGCCTCAGTTTTCTCCTCTGCAAAATGGGAAGCTTCCACCTTCCAGGGCAGGATCACTAAGATGCTGAGAACAAAATGCTGGGCACACAAATATAAAACATGTCAATGTCATTTGCAATGCACTCTCTCTGTGACCTTGGGTTACTCACTTCACTCTGCTGGGCCTCGGTCTCCCCATCTGTAAAGCGGGGTAATAATACCCCCTGCCCAGCAACTCCCCTACCAATTTGCCCCAAATATCCAGCAAGCACATGGGGCAAGTTCTCTAAGGACTGTTGTGAATGATGAACTGGCCATGGTCTCCAGAGCCCGAGCTGTGGGCCAGACCACCTGGGTCCCAAGCCTGCTCTGCCGCGTGCTTGCCTTCTGAAGCTGAGCACAGCACGTCACCTTTCTGGGTCACAGTAGTCTCTCATTGGGAAACAGAGACATTAATAATACTTATCCCTCATAGCGATAAGTCAGAGGACTGTCAAGAGGATTGAATGACTTCATTCATAGAACAGTGCCTGGAACAGAGCAGCACTCAGCTCAACAAAGATTAACTGTTACCACGGCAATGGCAGCACATCCGTAAATAATATACAATGCTGTTTTGCATGTTCTAAAACATATATAAATGGCATCGTATGGATGTATGTAGGTCTAATTCATTCCTTTTCATTGTTGTATAGTATTCCTTCGTGTGACCATACTGCAATTTATTAATTCATACCTCTTTAGGTAAACATTTAGGCATTTTTATTTCTTCCTTTCCTTTCTCTCTCCCCCCTCCTCCTTCCCTCCCTCCTTCTCTCTCTCTACCCCTCTCTCCTTCCCTCCTACCTTCTATCCCTTCCTTCACAGACTCCTGGCCCACAGGCTCGCACACTGTCATCTCTAACGGGCAGAGTCCATCACTCATACCTTGTAGGGGGCGGTTTTCATCAGAATCTCCCAGCAGTGTGTGAAACATGCAGATTCCCAGGCCCACATAACAGACTCCAATTCAGTACTGCAGGGCAGGAACCGGGTTTCCACAAGGCCCCGGGTGGCCTGATCGCCTTTCGGGAACACCGCCTGGGGATGTGAGGAAGGGCTTCTGCCCCAAGAAGCAGTCTGGCAGAGCAGGTCGGAGCAAGGCTTTGATGGCCAGCGGCCTGAGCATGACCTGTTAGGCTAACTGCGGGCCAAGGATTCCATCCCCCTGAACCTCACTTTTCTCATCTGGAAATGCAATGACAGGCATCTCCATCTCACAGGAGGTGGTGAGAATGAAACAACAAGAGGTGCATAAAGCCCACGGGCCTGCGAGTGCTCAATAAATGGCTTTGCTGTTAGGATGCTACGGCCCTGGGCTGGCGTCTAGGTGCTAGCTCCCCAGTCTCCTGCCAGCTGGGCCACTCGGTGCAGGTCACTTCATCTTCAAAGTGTGGAGGAAAAGGGAAAAAACACCACAACTTTTCTTATTTATGCCAGCAATGGATAAACATTTTGCCTGTGTGGCTTCACTTCTCCAGCTTGGTTTTTCTCACCCATCACTTCTTTTAAGTTAAATAATGTCGACATATCCACAACCCACCAAACAAGGGCCAAATTAGTTGGAAGCAGAAACATATACACCCAACCACAATTAGACCTGGGATGCAGTTTCCTCCCCAGACGCCACTGCAATGCCTTGGCTGGCAAAATGGGACAGTGTGGGTTGGTGGAAAGAGGCCTAGTCAGGGAATCTGGAGTCCTGGTTTCAAGGTCCAGTTCTGCTACAGACATGCTGTGCAACCTCAGGTAGAGCAATTGACATCTCTGATTCTCACTTTCTTCATATTTGAAAAGGCTGCTCTGGATTCAGTTACCTCAGAGGTTGCTGCCTAGTTCTTCTGAAAACTTGAGGGCCCAGAAAACCCTCCCATCTCCTCCCTCACCAAATCCTTAAAAGGATAAGAAGCAGGACTTCTGGGGGGGAAATAAACAAGAAACTTCCCCAAATGGAAAAAATTCTCAACAATATGAGTAGGCATCTTGTTGCCTCTCTTTTGACCAGAACACAGATCATTTTCAAGAAAGGGGATGCTACTTGCTATATCACAAAGGAAGAAACGGAAAGAAAGGTGACTCCATTTTACAGATAGACAAGTTGAGGCCTCCAGAGGCCAAAGGACTCAGTGCCTGCTGCACAGAGCCTGTACCTGCTCTAAAAGGCCATGTCATCCCTCTGCTTTAACCCCCTCAGCGGTCGCCCACTAGTCCCTGGACAAAACCGAAGGTTATCATGACTTGCATGGACCTGCTCAGTTCGGCCCTCTCCCCATCCCCAACCTCACCCCATACACCCCCACAGGGCAGCACCGGGCCACGTGTTCTTCCCCAGAGGCTAGATACGTTTCACCTCCAAAAGTTGTTCTCTCTGCCTGGGACACTCTTCCATCTCCTGTGAACTACCTGTTCACCTGGACAACTCCTGGTCATCCTTCAATAATAAGATATCACCTCTTCTAGGAAGGCTGCCAGGTTGCTCCCAGCCAGAAGGTGCCTCCTATGGGCTCCTGTACTTCCCCCATCACAGCCCTTGCCACACTGATTTGTAATCCCCTGACACCTGCCTGCCTCCCACTTAGCCTTTGGGTTCCAAGAAGGCACACTTTGCTTTTTTAACCCCAGAACTTAGCCCAAATCTGGCACAGGGCAATACCCATTAGCCTGACCCCTGTACAAGTCCCCAGTGACACCTGGGAAAAGGGCAAAGCAAAAGTTGTTAGGCCACTGAAGGCAGCCTGGGATCCAGGGAGTTTCCAGGGGTTTTCTCCTTCTGTTCTCTCACCCATTCCCAGACGCTGAGCAGGAGGTTTGGGGACTGCACCCAGCAAGGAAGATAGTGGCAAGGGAGAGACACATGGAAATGGGGAGGACCCTGATTCACCCCAAGGAGCACACTGCCATGGAGCGTGTGCTGTAGTGGGCGGGAACAGACTTCGTGGCACGTGCAGCCAGATGGCTCTGAGAGTGCCCAGGTGAGAACACGGAGAGGTTCACGGGGAATTTCCTGTTTGTGACATCCATTGGAGTTGAGCCTTTGCTGTCGGCAGCAAGGCTCGCCCAGCCAGCCTAGCACACACAGACGTCAGGGTGGTGGCACAATCTGAGGGTCCACCAGCCTTCCAGGTCCTAGGAGGACCTACCTGCCCAGAGGCTGAAGGCCATCTGATAGAAAGTGCTCAGAATAATGCAAACGTCCAGGCGCACCATCGGCCTCACGCCCGCGCACAACACCTCCGATGCTCTGGCTAACCTCTCCAGCTCCTGCTCATCCTTTGTGGCTCAGCTTAGATGCCTCAGAGGAGGCCTGGCTCCCAGTCACATGCCTGAAGCCCACAGGTGTCACACCTGCGATTACCTATCACTGTCTGACAGCTCTGTGAGAGGAGAGACAGGTGTGCCTTGGTCCCTGGCATATGCCCAGTCCTAAACACAGTTCCTGGCCCAGAGTAGGTGCTCAGTAAATATTTGATGTCAAATTCCAGCTGTCCATGTCCACGCCACGTACATTCCCTTACCCCACCTTCGCTCACACTGTTCCCCCACCTGTTCACTGCCTTCCAGATGCCCCCTCAGGGCAGGGCAGACTCCACCTCCTCCACGAAGTCTTCCCTGATGACTCCAGACCACGTTAAAGTTCCCCTTCTCTGAGCTGCCTCAAGTCCAGTTCAGCCAATTGCTCATTTATTCATTCATTAAACACAGAGCCACTGGATTCAAGGTAGGCCAAATGCTGCTGAGGTCGGGAAAATGACCCAGTCCTCAGGGAGCTTAGAGTCTGGTGCATCGACCTGCGCCGCAGTCCCTTCAGCTGTCTCTTGTGCTGTTTGTGTTGCTGCCTATTTATAAAGGCTCCATTCGGCGGCACCTCCACCCTCACCGTGGGGGCACAGAGCCTTCCGGGAGTGGGATCAGCGAGTGGCAAATGAGCAGCACAGCTCTGCCTCTACCCTGACCGCCGGAGGGCTGACCCTCCCCCGCAGAGCACACGGTCAGGCCCCTCACCCAGGCCCCCGTATGCCAACTTCCCACCAGGCCCTGTGTCTGCTGGAGCCAGA
Source organism: Myrmecophaga tridactyla (assembly GCA_004026745.1). Taxonomy (NCBI): domain Eukaryota; kingdom Metazoa; phylum Chordata; class Mammalia; order Pilosa; family Myrmecophagidae; genus Myrmecophaga; species Myrmecophaga tridactyla. The sequence goes on along the minus strand of PVIY010022978.1, from coordinate 21,293 downwards.
ATGGCACGGGTGTCTGGCCTGGGGCAGGACAAAGGATCCTCCCACTGGGATGCGTCAGGTTGACCCATCTCCTTACTGTGGCTTCAGCCACACCACGGACTCTAGTAAGGAAACTTACAAATGTTTCCAAGTAGAGGAGTCTCGGAAAAGGGGCCTGATGCTGATCTTCGAAAACCAAAGGGCCAAGTACAGTATGAGAGAGACAAAGCGACAACCATCCCCGTGAGCTTGGCTGACAACATAGCTCCAGCCTGCACTACTGAGCCCTCCCTGCGCGCCTCTGCACGGCTAAGCACCTTCCCTGCACACTCCCACTCGAAACTCCCAACAGCCAAACCTGAAAGGCAGAAGAGCCTGCCAGCATCACCCTCTTCACAGAGGAGAAAACTGAGACCCAGAGAGATGACACCCTAGGCTCCAGGCCACGCAGCTGGTTAGGTAGAGCTGGGACTCGACAGCCATGCTCTTAACTGCTGCTGTGATCTAAGTGTTCAGCTCTGAAGTTTAGTTACTTGACTGTTCTCCAGGAGAGTCCCTGGCCATAGGCTGGTAAAACCTGACCTCGGAGCTGCCAGGCCAGGACTTACATGGGCCATGAGGACTCCCCGAGGTAAAGACCCCACAAAGCCCTGGGCAGTCTGTGCCGTGCCCTCTGGCTTACAGTGAGTGGGTGGGTTTCTCCACCGAAAACCCCAGCTGCAGCCCTCACTTCTCAGCACCAGCCCCATTCCAGGACAAGGGTGGATATTGTGTGTCCCTTAGCATCCTCGAGGGTAGGATGGACAGAAGCGTGGTGGGAGGATGAACATAAGAAAATCAGGAGTAGTAAGACAGAAGCAGCTCCAGCCTCTCACTGCTCGCCTCCCCACGGCTTCTCCCTCTCCTTTCCTGGATGCTGCTGGACTTGGCCATGTGTGGGACCTGGCCGGCTGCCCCCGGGAGCCAGAGCTGGAGCCAGGAGAGCTCACAGCTGTCCCGGCCCCACAAGAGAATCACAAACAAACAATGTTGCCTAGAAACACCGCCTCATCCCAGCATCCCCAGGCTGAATCATGGGACCAGAGAGGTGAGACGCTCTCAGACAACGGTCAGCCGGTCCAACCCTTTCATTTCTCAGACAGGAAAACTGAGGCCTGGGGAGGAGGAGGGTCTTGTTCAAGTTGATGCTGAGTGAAGGTGAAACCGGGCCGAGGCTCCAGGTCTGTGGCCACCTGACCTTCCACACAGACAGTCTGTGTTCTCATCCCAGAGGCTGCTGCGGCACAGTCCTGGGCACAGGATGTTGCTCAATAAATACCACTGACTTCAATTTTGAATTCACAAGTCTGATGTTCTTTTCAAAAACAACAGTCCAGTAGGATAGCAAGCAACCCGATGAACATTCCAACCCTTGGACTTGGTCGTTTTCTTGCAGGACTATACCCCAAGGAAATGACCCAGAAGATAAAGAGGAGCATTTGTACAAAGATGTTCCAGCCGCCCCCTTTCATTTAACTGCTTAGAACTGGCAATTAAGTACTTGCCCCAAACAGAGGAACAGCTTAGCAACCACGAGAGCCAAACACCCTGGAATGTTATTTGGCCCTTTAAAAAGAAAAGCAAGAGTCATACGCCAGGATGAATCAAGAAAATGGGTAAATGAAAACAAAAATCAATGATAGGGGTAGAATAGAAGGCGCTATATGCTTAACTCTATAAAAGCGTCTGCGTGTAAACAGATGAATCAGAAGGGGTTGCAGACACAGGTGGGAGGTGTAGGATATAAGGGAATGTCTCCTTTTTTATTGGACTTTCTGACTTGGTGGTGGTGGTAGCGGAGTGGTCTAGGATGCCAAGGATATTCTCCAGAGGAACTGGTGGGCCTTCTGACCTTGGCCCAGAAGCTGCTGTGTGAGTGTATATTGGTGGGTGCATGGGTGTGAGTGCTGATGAGTGCACTGGTGTGTATGTTGGTGAGTGCATGGGTGTGAGTGCTGATTAGTGCTTGGGTGTGTATGTTGGTGAGTGCATGGGTGTGTATGTTGGTGAGTGCATGGGTGTGAGTGTGAGTGCATAGGTGTGAGTGCTGGTGAGTGCACGAATGTGTATGTTGGTGAGTGCATGGGTGTGTTTGTGAGTACATAGGTGTGAGTGCTGGTGAGTGCATGGATGTGTATGTTGGTGAGTGCATGGGTGTGTTTGTGAGTACATAGGTGTGAGTGCTGGTGAGTGCATGGCTGTGTATGTTGGTGAGTGCATGGCTGTGTATGTTGGTGAGTGTATGGGTGTGTGTGAGTGTTGGTGAGTGCACAGGTGTGAGTGCTGGTGAGTGCATGGATGTATGTTGGTGAGTGCATGGGTGTGAGCGTTGGTGAGTGCATGGGTGTGTGTGTTGGTGAGTACATGGGTGTGTACCCACGTGTTGTTTTTGTGTCTATGAGCCCATGTCTGTATCCTCACGCTGGCTAAGCATCTATAACTCACCGCAGTAAGTTCTCTCACGTGAAACTTCTGACATGGCAGCTCTGAGGCTGAGCTCCAGGCTTCTCCTGGAGAAGCAGGCCAATAAGCACAGCCTCTCCGCTCAGTGTGGTGCTTCCCTTGGGAGAGGGAAAACCATTCCCTGCTCAGTCGCTGCAGGATTAAATGGGGGGGTGCATCTATTGGAGCAACTGATCTCTGTTCAGTGTGGGAAAGTTGTCAGTGAGCCTCAGGGAGGCCCCAAAACTACAGCCTGAGAGGAATTTCAAAATACAATAAAAAACACTGGGGTTGCTCATAACAGCCCCAAAGGGGAAACAATCCAAATGTCCATCAACTGATGAAGGGATAAACAAAATGTGGTATATCCATTCAATAGAATATTATTCAGTGAGAAAAAGACATGCAGTCCTGATATATGCTACAATATAGATGGACCTTGAAAACATGATGCTTGGTGAAAGAAGACAGATGCAAAAGACTATATATATATATATATATATATATTTTTTTTTTTTTTTTTTTGCATGGGCAGGCACCAGAATTGAACCCGGGTCTCCGGCATGGCAGGCGAGAACTCTGCCTGCTAAGCCACCGTGGCCCACCACATATTATATGATTCCATTTACATAAAAAGTCCAGAATAGGCAAATCCATAGAGAAATAAAGCAGATTAGTTGTTGCCTAGGGCTGGGGTGGGAGTGGGGGGGCAGGAATGGATGGTGATTGCTACTGGGTTCACAATGTCTTTGTAGGGTGATGAAAATTTATAAAATTGACTATCTGATGGCTGTTCAATTCGGTGAATTTATTAAAAACCATTGGATTGTATATTTTAAATAGGTGAATTGTACAGTATGTGAATTATATCTCAACAAAGCTGTTGTATTTTTTTAAGTTCATGAAGATTAAATGAGATAATGGACAAGAAAAGATGATGATTTTTAAAAGCTGGAAACATTGCCTTCAGCTGTGACTAGCAGCAGCAGGAAAAGAATATCAAAAGGAGCATATTTTGAGCACTTCGATGTACTAAACATCGCACATCTGCCATTCTATCATGAGAGCAGTATTTCAACAATGTCTATTTCACAGATGGAGAAACCGGCCAAGAGGAGCTCGTGGCTGCCTGAGGTCACACGGCCCGCGAAGAACCAGCCGGGATTCACACTTGGGTCTGATGAGCTCCGAGTTCTGAGCTCTTAACCCCCCACCCCATCCCAGGCATATTTTCCTCCTCATTGAAACTCCTGGAATCTCATAAATCTCAAGAGAAAAGCGTAAACTAGTAAGAAGTGGAGAGGGCAAGAGAGAAGGAAAAGAACAAAATTCTAGGATTGCAAAAGCAGTTCTCGCAAATTTATGGCTCCCGGTTGATCTATTGATGTATCACAACAAGAGGAATGAACAAATAGGAATGCGGCCCCCCATTTCAGTAACAAGTCATAAATAATGAAGCATCTGGGCGTCTAGCGCCCCACCCGGGAACCCAGGACCAGATTTTCCCAGGAGAGGGCCAGCGGAGCGGGGAGAGCCCCCGCCACCACCGCCACCCCGTGTCAGGGAGCTGCATCGGCACCAAAGGGGCATGGGGGTGGGGTGCCCTGCAGACACGGCCCTTCACAGCTCCCGGTCCCCCAGTTGGCATGCCCCCCCCCCCACACTCAGGGTGCACGGTTATCAGTCTTGAGGTTTGAAAAGGCCCCACCAAACAGATGTTCCAAGACACAGAGACACGTGTGTAGGTGCCAGCGGGGCCTGGGGGCTGCAGAGCAGGCTGCCCCATGACCTTCTCAGTCTGGACCTTCTCGAAGACTTGCCAGGCCCCTGTGTCAGAAGGAACCACCATCCCCCACTCCCCTGGCCGATGGTGCACCCAATGCCAGCCAGGCTCCTCCCTCACCACCCACTCCCGGGATCCCACGGTGGGCCGTGCAATGGCCCCAGACAGGGGAGAGGCTCTGGGTCAGCAAGCAGGCACAGAGGTGGCACGAGTGATGGTCAGGACACCGTCCCCACCACAGCTCTGCTCATTCGTAGCTGGGTGGCCATGAGCACTTCACCCCACCTCTCTGAGCCTCAGTTCCTCAGGTGACAGGGGCTGTGTGCCCAGTGGCCAGAGCATTGCAAGGGCTCAGGACATTACTTCAGAGAGGGGTCTCACCCTGGGCATCCCGCACCCTCTAGAGGTCCACTGAGGCTTCGGGGAGTCCATGGATCCCCTGCGGTGATGTAAAGCCTTGTCGGGGGAAATGAATGCGCTTCCCCCAGGGTCCAACAACACGTCCACTTACTCCGAAAGCCCACGCTCTGCCTCTTACCCAGCCCGAGGCCATGCAATGGGTTACCTTTCCCCGACGGGCAGCATGGGGCGGGCGTCCTTCGTCCAGGTGACCAACGGGGGTGGGGAGCCCTGGGCCTCGCAGTCCAGGGTCACCTCGTCGCTGGCCTTAGCGGTGACTCTCAGTGGCCCGTCCGTATCATGTGACCCGTTCACCTTAATCCGGGGCTTGGCTGGAGGTGGAGGCAAGCAGGGACTGTGAGCAGGAAGGGAGGAATGGGATGGAGGCCAGGAGGAGAGGGAAAGGTCCAGGGGACGTGGCTCCTAGACGACAGGGAGAGCGCGGGTTTCCAGGAGGGTCTCAGAGCCCAGGGTTTTGCCCTGTCCTCTCCCATCACGGCTGCATAGGCACCCTCCCTCCGGAAACTTTTTTTCCTTTGATGACCCTGACAGGGTCTCTCCTGCCACAGTGTCTACATCTCCTCTGGCTTCTTTTTATCCTGGTGACCTTCCCCAGGGACATTCTGGCAGATCCTGCCCTCTTCTCTCTCTACTTTGATTATCCTATTTATTTCCTTGACATCATCCACCAGATAATTCATAACTCTGTCTGTCTCTTTCTTCTCTCTCTGGCCCTCTCACACCCTGGTTGAACGATCTATGCATGTCTCCTCTCTCTCACCTCCCACTGAAAATCCTAGATAGCAGACAGTATATCAAACCCCTCGTCCCCAGCTCTCTCCCCCTGATTTCTATCCCACCGCTAGTACATGAAGGCACCTGGCTGTGTCTGTACACAACAATCAAGCATGCCAGCCAGCTGAGGACATCAAAACCCTTCTATTCTCATATGTTCCCCTGCACTATCAAATTGTGAGTTGTTAATTCAGAGGAGAAATCCATACCCCCCTTTATAAAACATTGCAACATAAAAATATTGGCTCTGAGAGTATATAAGAGAAAAAGATTGGCCTGTGCATCATTCAGTCATTCTGGGCATAGGGACTGAGTGCCCAGCCCTGTGCTGGATGGTGGGGACACAGCAGAGAAGGAGACGGGCCCAGCCCTGTCCTCCTGGCGTTTACACTCCATGGGAACGCTGCACCCAGCAGCCCCCCATGCCATCGGTTATTCAATCACTGTTGTGACGAGTGCCATGAAGGGAAAACTGCAGAGTTTACAGCAAGGTGACTGGACTGGATTAGGGGATCAGGGAGGGCTGAGATCTGATAAATAGGAGAGGTTGGGTGGGCCAAGAGACAGGGAAAGGGCATTCCAAACAGAAGGAAATACACAGCAAAGGCCCTGAGGCAGGAAGAAGCATTCAAGCCTAGAAGGTTTAGGGCACTGAGAATTGGGAGAGAGCCCAGAAAGGGGGCTGCTTGGGGAGAGGGGAGGTCGGCAGGATCCAGGACAGGGACTTGTGGTCTTTTCAAGACTTGTTAATGTGACAGTTGGGGTTACAAAGGGCTGGGTTGGAATTGTTTGGGATCATGCTCTGAGACAGAGGAGTTCTGGTCCCTGCACTTTCGGAGGAGAAGAATTTAGAGACAGGGTTGACTGGGGTTTGAGGAAAGGCTGGAGGGTCACGCATCATCCGGGTGCAAGGAAGACAAGTGTGGCCAGACTGCCCATCCCTCTGCCTCCTGGCTCACTGAGCTCCTCTTCCAGGGCCAGGCTGCCATCACTCACTGTTCACAGACAGCCGTATCTCCTGGCTGGAGAAGCCTATGGTGTTGGTGGCGGTGCAGACAAAGGTCCCTGCATCCCGGGCAGACGGGTGGGTGATGAGCAGAGTGCCATCCTTACTCACATTGTAGTGGGAACCCCTGGGAGTCAGGGTATTGGTTTCCTGAGGCAAAGTCAGAGGGGACATCAGCAGAGCCATCACACCCATTGGTGATTTGCATAATTGTCCTCCCCATAATGCACCCCGTCCACCCATCTGGTTACCCTCATGATAAAAGGTCCTGCTTACCTTGGTCCAGGTGATGGTGGGGTTGGGGATTCCTGAGGCTATGCAAGGAATAGACACTGAGACATCCTCATTGGTGACATAGTGAGTGGCAGTGGGCTGGATTCTGGGGAGCACTTTTAAAAACAAACCGTTTCAACAGGAGAATAGAGTTATTATATTGCTTACAGTCATCACCACCTGTCACCACCTCTTAGACAGAGGGCAGCTTGTGTTGTGCTTGGAACTGCGGTGCAGTTCACAGTTTAACAGTTTGCAGTTTATTTGCTCTGGGACTTTGGGTAAACCACTTAATCTTTTTGTAAGGAATTTCCTAATCAGCAAGAGAGCTAAATTAACCCAATTTCCTGCCTATCCCTTGGGGATGAACAGATGAGAAGCGGAGGAAAATAGTGTTTGCAGAAACAGTGAACTTCAAAAGGAGGTGTCCAGTCCATTTCTGGGCACCATCCACATTTGCAGACATGAAAATGGTGATCTCTTAGATAAGTGGAAAGGGAGACACTGGACATGGAAAAGTCGGGAGGGGAAGTGAGAAGCCAAAGTTTCAACAGTATGAGGGAAATGGCCTTCCAGATTCTCCCAGGTGGCCGGCACCAACACGGCTATAAAAATCTGTTGAATGGAGATGAACTGAGCCAAGAGAGGCCATGTTGATTGGCACCAACCCCGTGAGCGTGACGGCAATGAAGCCTCTGTGGAGGCAGCCAGGGCCCATCCCAGCTCCGCCGTTTGCTGGCCATGTGGCCTTGGTGAGATGTCTCAGCTTCCTTAACATCAAAATGTGGGGTCTAGCAATACCTACTTCTTAGGGCAGTTAGGAAAGTTAAGCGCAAACAGATGTAGAACCTAGCAGCGGCCTGGCATGTGGGAAGGGCTCAACCACTGATGGCTGTTATTAATTGGAATTACAGGAGACAGGACGCCTGGGCCCAGGCTCAGCCCTTCTCTGAACTTTGGATCTGCCTCTGTCAGATGGAGAATGAGGCGTGCTTCTCACTCAGCCCTCAGGGGGGTTGTAAAAAAAATGAACAAACAGAAAAGACTATTATACTAAATGTTGTATAGGAAATACATTAGAAGCCCTAAAAACATCCACTCTCCATGATGCAGAAATTAATTCCACATTACTGAATGTATCCTAAGGAGAAAATTAGTCACACAGACAAAAGTGTGGTTCAAGGGCAGTTATCCCATGGTGTTCAGGCTAGCGAAAAATTGGACAAGGGATGAACTAAATAAGCATGGAATATCCAAACGGAGGCACTGCAGCCATTCAATGGAGGCTTTTAAATATTTATTGACAGAGAAAAGTCACAATACATTGTCAAGCAAAAAAAAAAAAAACAAAAAACTCAGCTTGCCAGACACTAGTAGAATGTGATCCCAGTTCTGTTTTAAAATATTTACGCGTATGTGTATATAAAAAAGTTATATAGAGATAGTTATAAATACAGAGATATAAAAATCTATCTGAAGAACATATTGGGCATCTTTTTTACTAATGTTAATTTTTAACAAAGTGTAAACTCTGGTTATTTTTAACTAGTAGTTTTATGAAAGTTTTGTGTATGTGTTATTTTTTTTCACTTGTCAAATCTTTATTTTTCCTAAAATGATAATGCATTATTTGCATGATATTTTCAAGGTTTTCAAGATCAAGTTCCCCCCATCCTTTCCCAGCCCCACTCCCCACCCCAAGCACCTTGGGGCCCAGGCCTCACCCTGGACGAGCAGCTGCATGTCCCGACGCTGCGAGCCGGCCGTGTTAGTGACCACACAGCTGTACCTCCCCGCGTCCTCTGGCAGCGCCCGGTCAAGGTGGAGGCTGCCGTCTGCTCGGATGGTATGTCGGCCGCCGGGTGGTAGCTGGGGAGGGTAAGGAAGCACCCGCTTGGACGGCAGCCTTTTAGAGCCAGCTAAGGGGGAACCTCGGGAAACTGTACGCCTGCCAGGAGCAGGGACAGGGGCCTCTGGGAGGAGCCAGCTCATCCCCAACCCCTGGCCCTGCAAGGCTAGGTGGAGCTCACACCCCTGACTCCATCTCTGTCTGGCCTGGACTGACCGGCCCAGGGCAGCTAACTGGAGGGGTGAATGGAAATGTGGAGTCGGGACAGAGCCTTTAGTGGTGGGGAGCTCCGAGGTGTGCAGAGCAGGGGTGGCCCTTCCACACTGTGGCCACCGAGCAGAGGGGATGACCTGAGATGTGCAGAGAGGATGACCTGAGATGTGCAGAAAGGAGCAGGAGAGAGGTCACATCTGATGTGATCCCAGAGGAAGAGGCAGGGCACATGGCTCCTGGTGGCTTCCCAGATCTGTCCCCACCAGAACCGGGGTAGGGCAGGAGAGCGCTGGTCCAGAACGAGGTACAGGAAAACCCTCATAAAGATTTCCAGCCAGTCCCACATGGGCGAAGGGCCCCAAAGACCCTTCCATCAAGCCTGAACCTGCTTTCAGTGGTCCTCATACTGTCCTGAGAGCCTCGGCTGCACATTCTGCCCTCAGGTTCCAGGAGGGGCCTTTTGGTCTGAGCGAGTCTGAGGGGATTTCTGTTCCTTGTCCCCCCATTGTCCCCATTGAACTGAAACAGGCTCAGCACCTCCGGTCCAGGGCAGCTAACTGGAGGGGTGAATGGAAATGTGGAGTCAGGGCAGAGCCTTTAGTGGTGGGGAGCTCCGAGGTGTGCGGAGCTGGGGTGGCCCTTCCATACTGTGGCCACCGAGCAGAGGGGATGACCTGAGATGTGCAGAGAGGAGCAGGAGAGAGGTCACACACACTCTCCCAGCCCAGCCCTTCCCCTTGCATCCTTCAGTTTCACTCAAGGCATCATCTTCCAGGGGAGCCTCCTTACCACCCACAACCCAAAGTCCAAGGGTCCTTCTCTGTCAGGTCTAATTATTCAGCCACAGGGTGCATCATCAACAGAGCCCATTCTCTCCAAAGCCTGTAAGCTCCGGAGCTCAGGATTCCTTGTGCTTTACCATCATACCCATCGCACCATTGCTCAGTAGCCTAGTAGGTGACCAATAGGCATTTGATGGGAGTGAATGAATGTCTAGTCCCTGGGTAAGGTGCTGAGCTAGGGGCTATTTGGGGTACAGATGAATAAGCCATATTCTTGGCCTCAAAAGTTTACAGTTTAATAGGAAAAAAAATTGAATGCAACTGTACAACTGATTCTCACACTTGGCTGCACGCTGAAAAATTTTTAACTAACCCTGGGGAAAATTTTAAACTAAGCACGCATTTCTAAATACAGAGTTAAAACAAATAACAATGACTTGGTCTTTATGGAGAGTTTCTGATTGAATCGGTAAGGTTGAAGCACAACTGCTGGGATTTTGAAAAGCCTTTTGGAGGAGGTGGCATTTACTCTGGGCTTCAGCACAGGGTCAGCAAACTGACAGGAAAAGTTTATAGGCCATATGGTCTCCCTCTGTCACAAATACTCACTCCGCCAATGTAATGCAAAAGCAGCCACAAACTGTAAACAAGTGAGTGTGGCTGTGTTCCGATAAAATTTTAATTGCAAAAACAGGCTGAGGGCCAGATGTGGCCCAAGGGCCATGACTGGCTGACTCCTGCTTTAGGAGGTTTTGAAGCACGGACCACAGAGTCAGGCATACCTGGGTGCGAGTTCCGGCTCAGCCACTTACTAGCTACGTGACCTCAGTTTCCCCATCTGAAAATGGGGAAAAGAAGAGGCCTTTTCTTCCAGGTTAGGTCTGAGGAATGAAGATGCTGCAGCCACACGGCCCTGCCCTGGCCTAACTGCACTCAATATCCTGTTACTCTCTCATGCTTTTTGCTGTTATGAAAAGACCAGAAAGAGATGGTAGGCAGAAATGAAAGGGAAAGGTGGGTCTGGTGGCAGAAATGTCATGGGCTAAAAGCACAGCTGTGGGAAGGCAGAGGGTTGATTTGGGAAGTATGTTGCACGGCAAGAACATATGACAGTGTAAAGAAATAGGTAAAATGGGGAGAGCTGGGGACAGACCAGGCAAGGCAGACTAAGGGGCTTGCACTGCCTTTGGAGGGCGATGGGTGGTCCTGGCTGGGGGCACTGTCAGGAGGCTGCAGCACTAGCCTGAAGGACAGAGAATGAGGTCAGCACCAGGGCAGTGGGTATGGAAACGACGGCCACAGAATTGCTGCCTCACTAGGTGTCCATCTTCTGCTCGTCTCCTAGCCTTTCAAGGTAAAACAAGGCAAAGGTCCCTCTTTATAGCATGGTACTCCTGGCATGTCCAAGGACAGGGCAGAAGAATTGAGAAAAAGGGAAAGGCAAAGAAAGACTGAGCAAAAGAGGAGACATAGAGGAAGATAAAATTACTGTGAGTTCATTAAGCAACCACCATGTGTCCAGCAGTGTACTAGGAATTGGGAACAGATAGTAAACTAGTCAATGTCCCATCTCTGCCCTGGAATGATGGGAACAGGGTGCTGAGTGCACCGTGTTTGTGCCACCACTGGCTCCCACTTCCCAGCCTGCAGCTCCAAGGCATCCAGCAGCCACTTCAGCCCATCAACTGCCAGGACTATAGAGGACAACAGATGCTATCAGGGCACTGTCAGAGAAGTTTCTTGGAAGAGGCAGGAAAACAAGAGAGAAAGGAAGAGGGCATTCCAGAAAAGAGGAGCAGCAAAGCAGAGGCTGAGGTGTGAACGTAACCAGCCCGCCTCCGTCCCCAGGCACCACTGCCCGCCACCTCCAGAGGAGCCTGGCACTCACAGGCTGGCCGGCCTTCAGCCAGTGTCTCTCCGGGAGGGGCCTCCCAGCCAGGATGACGCAGGGCAGGGACACGGGTTGCCCCTCCAAGACCCGAGCCATGGAGGCACTGCTGGCGATCTGCGGGGGTACTGTGGGCAGAGAAGACATGCACTCATGCAGGGGACAGGCCTCCAGGGCACACCCGCCCCGTCCCCAGGGGAACTGGCAGACACATCAGAACTGGGGATCCTAAAGGGTCAAAGTGCCCAGCACACTGCCCAGGAAGTGGGGATACAGATGTTTCTCTTGGAGAACCTGGCCATGGACATATCTGTCCCAAAGGATGGGGTTACCATGGGGAATCTCCTTGGGGGTGCCCATGGCCTGGCTGCACCCCCAGGAGGGACCTGCCTCCCTCTCCTCCCCCTTTCTGCAGATCCTCCGGCAAACCATGTCCCGTGACGATGAGCTGGGCTTCCGCCTGGACCTTCCCAAAGATGTTGCGAGCTTCACAGACATACGAGGCCTGGTCTTCAGGGACCACACCTGAGGGGCAGGAAAGAGACAAAGCTGATGGCCAGGGCACGTTCAGAGCTCCAGCAGCTCTGGCTTGCCCATCTGGGTCCCCTGTCCCCAGGCTTCAGGGAGAGCCCTCAATTCCTCTTCTGCCCTGGAATGATGGGAAGAGGGTGCCGAGTGCACCATGTTTGTGCCACCACTGGCTCCCACTTCCCAGCCTGCAGCTTCAAGGCATCCAGCAGCCACTTCAGCCCATCAACTGCCAGGACTATAGAGGACAACAGATGCTATCAGGGCACTGTCAGAGAAGTTTCTTGGAAGAGGCAGGAAAACAAGAGAGAAAGGAAGAGGGCATTCCAGAAAAGAGGAGCAGCAAAGCAGAGGCTGAGGTGTGAACCACCCATCGCCCTCCAAAGGCAGTGCAAGCCCCTTAGTCTGCCTTGCCTGGTCTGTCCCCAGCTCTCCCCATTTTACCTATTTCTTTACACTGTCATATGTTCCTGCCATGCAACATACTTCCCAATTGCAGCCCTATGGGAGGCCCTTGGGGCTGTGGCCTGGGGCAGAAGCCAACCCTGAGCTCGGCTGGTTGGCCCTCCAGTCTGGCCTCGTAGAGAGGTGCACGTAGGAGGGCTGGGACAGCAGAGAGAAGACAGATCTGGGGACACAGCCAGGCCTCAGAAGGCTGAGAGGGCCTCCGCTTGCTCATCTGGAGAATGGGGATAATTTATCATATCTGTACCTTATAGCATGGAGTCAATGAAGGGATGTAAGCAAAGCACCTAGCATCAGGCCTGGCTCATAGCAAGCAGCAGCAGAATGGGTAACAGGAGCCAATCGAAGGGCTTTACACATATGGCTTCATTCAACCCGCACAACCGCATAAGGCGGGACTGTCATTAGACCCAGGTAACAGGTGGAAGACTACGGCCCCTGCACACCAGGTTCAGGGCAGTGAAACGACTGGCCCAGGCTCACCTCGCTGACCTGTGACCCTGCGGCAGTCTGACCCACACGCATCAGAAGCAGTCCCACCTCTCGGCTCCACCCTCCCCCGCCCCAGCCCTAATCTCTTACTTTCGAAGAACAGCACTCCCGCATCCAGCTGCCGGGTCCTGCTGCCTTGCCCGGGCCCCAGCGGCTGGCCGTCTCCGCGGTGCCAGGTGACCGTCGGGGGCGGGCGGCCCCTGGCCCGGCAGGTCAGGAAGGCGCTCCTCCCCAGCTCTGTGGCCACAGCCCGGGGCGGCTCCACCAGCCAGGGGGCGTCTGCAGGGAGGTGACCGGTCAGCCACGCCTGGTGGTGGGACCCACCCGGCCTACCAGGGGACTGTTCACCTTCCCTCCCCACTCCTTCCCTCCCATCTCTGGGAGGCTCCCCTCTTCCAGCCACGCCCTCCTGGGCCAGGGGAGACTGGCTCCCGTCTAGGACTCCAGGTCTAAGCTGAGCTTGGCCGCCAGCGGAGAGCTCACAGGGACAAGGACAAAGAGGGTAGCCCTTGGCAGCAGGAAGGCCTCGTTGTGAGGAGTCGCAGGGGCCCCACTTTGCCAGCTGGCTGTGCAGAGAACGACACGCCTGGGCCTGGACCAACGCCTCCCAAGAAGCCCACCACCAAAGGGCTGCAAGCCGAGCTCTGGCCACATGGTGTGTGTGGCTGAGTTTGATCATGACCATGGCCCACAGGGCACGGGCTCAGATGGGGGCTGGGGGTGAGCCCCACTGCCTCTCACCCACCCCCCCACCTCATCCCGCCTCCCAGGCCACAAGCCTTCCTTTCAGATGTCTCTTGGACTCGCCAATGGTTTGTTTAACCCCCAGGTCTGGGCTAGGCCATCCTCTGTGGATGGAGAACGAATCCAGGGAGGGCCGGCTGGGATCAGGCAACCATTCCCACGGCCCCTGCAGTGTGAGCCAAAGAACCAGACTCGAGAACGATTATGGGTCATCTGTACTCTCTTCTCTAAGCCCTTCCATGTTTGCTGAATTTCATGCAATAAACATGTAAAGTTATCCCCAAATTAAAACGTTTGGCATAAATAACGTGACCTTACAATTTATGGTGCAGAGTGGGGCACTTGATTGTGAAAAAGGGGAACACAGTAATCATTGCACCCAGATAACAGGCCTCAGCTGCCCTGGTCACCTGAATTACAAAAAATTCAAACACTACACAAGAAATGGAAACTTCCCTAATTTTTGCCCTATATACCACAAGTCTCACATCCTTCCCCAAAGGTGGTCACAGTTTATAGCTTGCGGTATTACTTCCAGACCTTTTTCTAAACATCATGCCACTTTTACAATCAGGAAGAGAGAGAGAGAAAAAAAGAAAGAAACAAGTTATTTCCCAAAACAGAAACACAATCCTTTGCGTTCTTCGGCAGGTCGGGAGCAGGGCCAACCCCCGACGGGCTCCGCTCCAGCCCTGCGACCTCCCAGCTCTAGCCTTGGGTCCCCATACTGAGCCTCCCCACCAGGGAGGGCCCCTGTCCTACTTTTAACCCACTGAGTCCAGTAGCATGGAACAGCTTCCACCTCTTTGTTCTTTCCATCTCTCTTCAGAAATCTCCACCATTCATCCAAACCATGACATCAAAATCCCCTCCCAGCCTCAGGGATTAGGGAAGTTCCAGGGAGATATAAACACAACTTGGAAAATTACTGCATAGAGGAAGACAGTCTTGGACGCAACCTCAGTCACCACCCGCTCGCCTCTTCGCTTTGTCATTAGGGCCTGGCAGCTGCTGCAACTCTGGATCCCAGAAAACTTTAGCTCCAGCCTCACCCCAGAAGGGGGTCACTGGTCCTGCCGAGTCCTGGCTCCTGGTTTCTGGGTTTTGCCACCCTCTACCCCCTACCCCTACCCTGGGCAGAGCTAAGGTTCAGCCTCATGGCCAGGTACCTGGAAAAGCCTGCCTTCCCCAGCTCAGACCTCCCCTCCTCCAAGCAGGCCGCTGACCCCGCTCCCTCTCTCTCTCAGACTAGCTCCTGTCCCTCCTGTCCTCAGCCCTCAATCAGCCCAGCTCGGCTTCCTGATTCTGGGATTATTTGAAGTCCACTCTCTTCCCCATTCCCTTGCCTGTTTTTGAACTTCCCACCTTGGAAGGGACCACACACTTAGAATAATAAGCAAATAAAGATGACATTTGGACTACCTACTAAGTGACAGGCATTGCGACAGAGCTTTTAGAGTCCTGATTTCATTATGCTTTCAATAAACTCATAAGGTAGATATTATCCTAATTTCTATTTTATGGATGAGGAAATTGAGGATTAGAGTTTAAGGAACCTGCCCAAGGTCACAGCTCAAAGTCAATGGCAGAGCTGGGAACTGAGTTCTGGGCCGATGCTAAAGCCCAGGCTCTCATCCACGGTGACCCCTGCCTCCCCCCAGGAGCAGGGGGACAACTTGACAGCTCCCCCAGCCAGAGCCACACCTACCTCTTCCATCCTCTTGCAGGCGTGAGTCCCAAAGCAGCCCAAATCCAAGACTCAGGTGTCCCCGCTCTGAGCCTCACCAGAAGCCTCTCTGGGGCTCCTCTGTACAGCCATCGCCCCCTCTCCTCACCTGGAGGCCCCCAAAATGAGACTGGACCCCAGAAGCCTCACCTGCCAGAGCTGGACAGCCCTCTTGTCGTAGGGATGGGAGACTATAGGCCAGGTGAAGGCAAGGGCTGGCCCCTGAGGCCTGCAGCACATCAGGGAGGGGCAGACCCCAGGCCTGTGCGCCTCTCAGCACCTCATCTACAAGGCCCAGCCCTCTCCGCTTTCAGGCCCTGCAAAGGGACAAGGTGCGCCTGCTGGGAGATGCTCGGCCTCAGACCCTGCCCTGCATTTAGAGAAAGCAGCCTGAGGCTGTGACCGAGCCACAGCCTCCACAGCCCCTCCCCAGAGGGCTCGGAAGAATCCTTCTCCCCACTGAAAGATCCTGCAGTTGGGCCCTAAGCCGCAGTTACACTGGCCAGCCACGCCAGATGACTCCGTGGGCCCATCCTCCATAAAGGAATATTAGAAGCTCTATTTTATGACAATCTAGGTTGGATTCATTTAATCTAGTCATTGTTACTGTATTCATTTTTTATTCTGGTTTTAAAATTAGAATATTTTCCTTGGCCCCTAAAAGTATCGCAGGCACTCGGCCCTGGGCCCACTGCCGGCCTCAGACTGTCCACGCCTTTCACAGAGCCCAGCTCTGCCTCTCTCCAGTCCCTCCAGGCTGACCAGGGGGCCTTAAGCACCCACAAAAGCACACACCTACCTCCCCTGCTCATCCACCCAGCAATTTGTCCATGGCCTTCTGGGGTTGGAAACTAGAAGCAGGGACTGAAATGAGAAGACAGAAAGAGGGGCAGGCAAGGATCTATTTAGAGAGAAATAGAGCCAAGCCAAGATAACTTAGTACAGGGCAGTTTTTTAAAGTATAGAAAGGGCATTGGACTTGGGGTGCCTGTGATGGAGCCCAAGTCACCAGCCGTGGGAGATTCCACCTCACAGACCCCCTGTCAGCCCAGCCCATCTCACAGCACAGGAGGAGGGGTGGGTGGGAAAAGGCTGCCGAATTGTACTGATTACTTATTCCATCAAGCCCCGAGCTAGCTTAGCATCTCGTTAGACCTCTCAAGAACACTATCAGATAGGCTCTACTGTATCATCCCCATTTCACAGATGAGGTAAGAGAGGCTCAGAAAGGTAGATAACTTGGTCAAATAAGCCACAAGATCCAGATACTGACCCAGGACCTTCAACTGCCATAAGCAAGACCCAGAAGATGAGGCGCAACTGCTTGCAGGCTGGTCTGCAAATGCAGGCCCTCCTTCCTGTGCCCAGTGCTGCCAGGAAGCCAGCTCCCAGCTGTACAGCAGGAAGTAGGTGCTGTGCCCGTCAGTTCCCTGTCCCAGAAGGCTCTGCCAACCTGGCCAGGAAGGCTGGACTGCAGCTGCCACCCAAATGGGCAGGAAATTTGATTTCCCATCACCCCTCAATTTCTCACTCCAGTCTCACAGGTGCTGGGCAACTCTCCACCCTCTCCCTGACCTAAGGGCCAGAGGCTGCCAGAGACCCCGTACCCCAGAAGCCTCCTCTGCGGTGCCAGCTGCCTCTTAACTCTGACGTGGGGAAATGACTTCAAGGCCAACAGTTGACAGGCAAGAGAGCAGGGCCAGGCAGGCATGTCAGCCCCAAAGAAATAAGGCTTTGCGGAAAAGAAATCAGATACAGAGCAAGGGATGACTGTTCATAACGATGCCAAGAGCAGGCCTCCCTGGAGCACCCTGACGACTGCTAATGAAAGTGAACCCATCCTCCATAATTTATCAGAGCCCACTACCTCCCAGGCCTTTCTTACCTCTCACTCACTCCGCATCTCTAAGACTTTTTACAGATGATGAGCCCAAGGCTCAGAGAGGGAAAGCACAATCCAAGCTCATCCACAATCAGAAGGTTGTTGAGAGGATTAAGTGAGTTTGTACGTGGGATGTACCTAGTACTGGTCCTGGCTCATGGTAAATATCACGGAAGTGTTAGCTATTATTGTATTATGGCTATTATCAGTCTCCCACGCCCATGCCATTCCACACCCACCCAGCTCATACAGTGTGTCTCTATAGGGAAAGTCTGAGCACATCTTCTCCTTAAAACTTCTCAACACCAGCCCGTAATTCCAAGTCCAAACTTACATGCATAGCGCCCAAGGCCAGGAGAGACCTGTTTGGGCCTGTCTTGGCCTCTCCTTTCTCCATTCTCACAGTCTCCCTCCCTTCCTTGAGCTCTTGTCATTGGGAGATTTGCATACACTGTTCCTGTGGCCTGGAACACTGTTCCCCAGCTCTTCGCCTGACTGATGCCTTCTGTCCTCAGCCTAGACATCACCTCCTCCAAGAAGCCCTCCTGGCCCCCAGTGTTGGTCGGCCCCTTCTCTGGGTCCCCACAGACCCCTGATGATACAGCTTCCACATATTTGGTACATTGTGTATTCTTATTGCCTGTTTTCTCTCTTCAACTCCACGAGAACACAAAGGCAGAAGCCGTGTTCTGCCTGCATTGTATCCCCAACACAGGGCCTGGCACATAGGCACCTGGTGATGGAGGAATAAATGATGGAAGGAACAACTGAATGAAGGCTAAAGGCACTCCAAACCTGGGAGGAACCCAACCCTGAGTAGGCACCATCTCCCCCAGGGGCCAGAGCCTCCTACTGAGTCTACTCCAGGCCAGGCCCTGGCTGAGTGCTCGGGAAAGAGGCCAAGGCCCCACTTCCTTGGGAAGTTCCTTGGCCACCCCTCCCGGCCCACGCTTAGCCCGGCCCACCCAGCCCAGGCACATTCTCAATTCTCTGCACTTTTCCAGAAATCCCAGCACCTGTCTCTCCCACGCGGCTGCGGCAAACCCTCCGAGCCCAATCTGTCCTGGCTCAGTGAGACAAACTGCGGAGCCCAAGGCTTCCCAGAAATTCCCAGTGCTTGGAATTCAGGCCTAGAATCATGGAAACTGCAGCCAAGACCTGCACCAGCCACAGAAAAAATCAGACTTCCCATCTGTAAAAAGGGATAATTTATTTATTAAGCACTTTTATGGGCCAGACCCTGTTCTAAGAACGTGCCAAATATCATTTTACTCTCGCAGTCACCCAGTGACGGAGGAAGGATGGTCAGCTCCACTTTACAGATGAGCAAAGTGAGGCTCAGTGACTTGACTAAAGCATACAGATGGTAAGTGATGGAGCCAAGGCAGGATCTTGGGTCTCAGAGATAGCAATGTCTAAGCTTAAACCAAACTGTCTTGTGGTAGGCAGCCCCCAAGATGGCCCCCAAACCCCCACCCCCTGGTATTCCACCTGTGGAGACCCCTCCCACACCTCCCAGGGTTGGTCTGGGTGACCTACAGAATACGGCAGAAATAACGGCACGTCACTCCTGAGACTGCAGCTGGTTATAAAAGACCACAGCTTTCATCTTGGACTCTCTTTCTCTGGGGATACTGTGTTATGAGAAGTCTTTTGGAAAAGTCCACATGGCAAAGAACTGAAATCCGCCAACAGCCAAGGCCGTGAAATTGGAGTAGATCCTCCAGCCCCAGTCAGGCCTGAGACATCTGCAGCCTAGGCCACGAGCCTGGTTGCAATCTCATGAGAGACCCTAAGTCAGAACCACCCGGTTAAGGCACTCTTAGATGCCTGGCCCTCAGAAACTGGCAGATAACAAATGCCTGCTGTCTTAAGCTGCAGAATTTGGGGGGCATTTGTTACACAGCAAGAGAGAACGCTTGCACGGTCTTTCCAATCATCTTTTATACTATATGTTCACAATTCACATAAAACAAATTCCACATGGGCAGCCTATGGAGGAGAATCCTCTGCTCCCTGCTCAGAGGCAGAGTGAAGGTCCGGGGAAGGGTGCGAGGGCAGGAGAAGACAGAGACCAGGTGTATACTCACGCCCAACCTCCAGCCGAATTTCCGCAGAAGCATCGCCCAAGTCATTGACAGCTCGGCAGGTATAGATGCCAGTGTCCCTCTCCTGAGCCGCCAGGATCCGCAGGGTCCCGGAGCTGGAGGCCTCGGGGGCCAGAATCATTTCCAGACCCGCTGGACCAAAGATGAGACTGCATTAGGCAGGTGCCTGTGGTCGCTGTGGGAGGCCAGGGGATGGGGCCGCCTGAGCCCTGCTAATCTGGGCTCCTGTGACTCTACAAGGCTTAGGCCTTGGAGAGGAGCTGGGTGTAGGCACCTCACCACCAAAGTCAGGGTCTCTGGGTCCAATCCTGCTGGGAGGGTGGGGTTCAGGTAGGGTTCAGTGTGTTCCCCTCCAGGGCAGGCCCACTACCCAGTTAACTCCATGCTTGGGCTTCCCTCCTTGTTTCCTGTGCCTCTGCTCCAGGTTCAGCCTGAGGTTGGATCGGCTCTGGGAGAGGCCTAGGGAGCCCCAGGGTAACCGCATCCTACCCTTGCCTGCATCCCAGAGACCTTACCCACAAAGGCCTCCCTGGCCTTCTGCTCCTGGGGCCTCCCTCATTTCTCCTGCCTGTCTTCTGCCCCCAGGCTCCCGAGGCCCGTTGGACTCCCCTGATTCTGACCCCCTTTTAAAAAGGGCCCCAGGACTAGGCTTCTGAGACTCTCAGCCAGAATATGCAGTGAATTGAGCCCCAATTGATGAGTCCAGAGGCTTCTGCTACCCACTAGCACTGACAGGTGACCCTGAACAAAAATTCAAACTGAGTTAATAGCCCCTGCCCTGCCTGCCGCACAGTGTCAAGGAGACGCTAGGTGAATCAGACAGGTGCTGCAAAGGATGGAGTGCTTCCAGGGTTTCCCTGGCTGAGACCTGATGAGGAGCCCAGGATCCTGCTTCTAGAAAGACTGAGGCAGCGGCCCTAAGTCCCAGGAGTATCTGGGACTGAAGAATAGCTCCTGTCAATCAAACTCCAGCTCCGTGCCAGACACTATGAAAACATTTCACACCCATGAGCTCAAAATAGCCTCAAAGTAGCATTATTGCTCCCATTTTTCACATTATCATCACCATCACCATCGCTAAGAACACAGAGCACAGACCTCATGCAATCAACCTCTCTTTGCTTTTTCCCATTTTCCAGAGAAGGAAACTGAGGCTCAAAGGTGCCAAGTCACTTGTCCAAGGTCAGAATCCAGACCTGGGTCTGACGGAATCTTGTTGACACCTGCTGAGCTGCCTTGCATCAGCTGTGTCGAGACCAGGCTGGGGGTGAGGGGTGGGGGCTGCTGGAACAGGCCAGCTGCGCCCAGACACCCCATTCAGAGTGTCCCCCAGTGGAAAGTTGATGCTCCAGGGCCCTGGAGCCCTCTCCCTGCCCAGCATACCTCGATACCAGATGATCCTGGGTGGGGGAACCCCAGAAGCCTCACACGCCAGCACAGCCTCCTCCCCGACAGCGGCCAGGACCACGGTATTTATGGCAGAGATGGACGGCGGGTCTGTATGGGCAGAAGACAGGGAATTGGGGGGCAAGCAAACGCCCTTTGAGAAAGGCTTGCCACAGCTCAGGGGGTGCAGTGGGGACAGAGGCCTGAGGGGACAGCGGTGGCGCTCCAATACCCTGCCTCCTCTCCTCCCCACCCCACCCCCACCAGCCAGAGCCAATCACCCCAGAAAGATCTAGCTGCAGCTGGCTTTCCAAAAGCTTCCCATCTAGGACCTTAAATTAAAGCCAGTCACTCCCTGACCAAACCCCTCTACTGCTCCTTAGTAAACCTGGAATAAAAGCCCAAATCCTAAAAGGTCCTAAGGTGCCCTGCCTGAGCTGACTCCCTCTCCCCCCACCTTTCCCCCATCCTCTCCCCCCACCTCTCCACATTCGCTCCCCCTCCCCCGCCCCCT